>JADLZK010003859.1:0-63565 GCA_015847255.1 Hyparrhenia diplandra
AAAAATGTGTGTGTAAACATTGCTGTGGTGGATGTAACCCGTTTTGACAATGATGAAGGTAACTCGTGGATGGGCCCGCCTGGACTTAGATAGCCTGGCCCATCCCTCCATACAGTTTGCTGCTGTGTTGGGCTGTGGCCCACTACCGGCCCGTCAGAAATATTTGCACGTTCCGATGCCAGCACTGCTGATAGACAGGATTTCGATCGACTCGGATCGTAGGTTCCGAGTCCGCTTCCGGTCTCCCTCGTTGTCACGTACGTACATTATCCACGTACGCGCCGGCTCTCCTATATATATATTCTAGGACAACGCACGCGAGTTTCGAGCCCTAAAAACACGAGAAGTTAATCGATCCAACAGCAAGCAAGCAAAAGGATCGCCGATCGATCGATCGAAACCGAGAAAGCGAGCATGAACTCGGTGGCGCGCTCGCTGGCTCTGCGCGGGCTTCACCGGCGAGAGGTGCGCGACCGGCTCCAGCGGCCGGCGGAAGCAGCTACGTTTGGGAACAAGAGCAAGGCGGCGGCGGCGGGCTACAGCACAGCAGACCGGCTGGCGGCGGCGGGCTACAGCAGAGCAGCAGACCGGCTGGCGGCGTACCGCCGGTACAAAGCCGACGACGGCGGCGGTTTCCTGCCGATCGCGGCGGCCGTCGCCGCCACCTGGCTCATCGGGACGGCCGCCGCGCGCTATATCTGGACGCCGCTTCGTAAGGGGACGACGACGACGACTACGGTACGGTGGTGGAGGGACCAAAAACGGTGGTGGCGGCCGCTTCGCCGTCGATTTGAACCAATTAAGGGCCGACTTACTACTAGCTAGCTAGGGCAAAGAATTAGTCGGTGCAGCTGGTTCCTCGCGTTTACCACGCACACCTGATTGTGATGATCGATAGTACGTTACGTGTGCATTGCCTGTCGGTTCCCAGAGTACGTCTAGGAAATTGCTTTGTTTCTGCTGAAACTGGGGCTTTGTTGCGATCGGATTATTGTCAATTATACATGTTGTGTAGTTTGTGAGAAGAATAATAAGATTGATTATATATCCGTTGTGTTCTTTTTTTTTTTTTTTATGTTGTTGATGAAGTTACATATTGGTGTCCGCTTAGAGGCCACGTTAGTTTTTGCGCTTTATGCGTTGGGCGATGGGGGTACCGCCCGCCTAGGGGTGTAGGCGGGTAACCTAGGTGGTGACCAACTGTTCGTAGAGAAAAGCGGCTAGATCAGCAAAGGCATGGACGCATGGGGGCGGTGCGGAGGTCAGGCGACGATGCAGGAGGAGGTGCAGTGGCAGTCGATGGGGAAAGAGGAGGCGGATCCACCAAGCCAGGGATGTATGGGGCCAGCGTAGACGTTGGGCCGGTGGGGGGGAAGAAGCAAACAGAATGTGATATGTGATATATATATCTGTGAAACTGTCTTCTCACCCCCACCACCCCCTATAAGTTGTACATTAGAACTTGCACTGATTCTATCATTTTTTCAGAAACTTTTGGATGATGCTACCAGCCTAGGAACAAAAACAACAGGCTGATCATAGTACTTATGGATGTGCAACCAACCGATTCATTGGTCAGGACTGAATGGCTTTATGGTTGCAGATCTTGAGCTTTTGCCCAATGTTTTTGTTTTTCATGTTGTGCTAAATTTTTGAACATCAGCTAGGATTAGCGTTTTTCTTTTGATCATGAGATACTTCAATCAAGGACATTACATGTATAATGTATTTGTTTGTTACATGCATCAATGTAATATGATCACTTTCAATGTCATTGCTTTCCGTATGTGAATATGTATGGCTAATGTTTGATCATTAGTTATAACTTGAGAATAGCTTTTTTTTTTTTTTTTATCTATTTACAAATGAGATCGTGGACGGTCGGTTGCTATAAGTTCAATATTGCAATGGACCATCCGTTCTTTGAAAAGCTCTAACTAGTTATCCGTTGCTAAAAGCTTTATCGCTGGATGGTCCGCGGTCTAAAAGAGGGTCCGTTGTTGTATACATTTAACCACGGCTTCATTAGCATCGTAGGGGTCCGTATTTTGTAACTTTTAGCCACGTGACCGAAAGTCGTTGTACCCCCATATAGCAACGGATTGAAAGTCATTTGATTAAGGGTTGTGTGGTGTAGTGGGAGGCAACATCGGCGGGGGAGGAAGCGGTCGGGTGGGGAAGGAGGCAACAATGCGGTGAGTAGCGGGCACGCAAAGGAGGAGTTGAGCAGATTCGGGAGGCAAAGAGAAAACAAAGGCGGAGGGGAGGTCGGGAGGGATAAGGTGTCGATTGGGGGTTATTTGGGTTGTTAAATGTGCCTTCTTCTCCCCTTTCTCCGCAGCATTGACCACTCTACTCTTTTTTTTCTTTTATTAAGTATATAAAAGCATATACTAGCTCTTCTACTAAGTATAAAAAGCATATATCAGCTCTTTTTACTAAGTAGAAAGATGCCTAGACCCACCTAGGCCCGCTCCTAGATAGCGCCTAGAAAAACATGGACCACTTCACCTCACGCTCACATGTATCTATATTCCATTTCGGTTCCCCCATATTATACAAATTCGAAAGTAAAAAATGATTATTTGAGGCCATAAACGAATTCAAATCAAAATGTTGTCAACTACAAATTTTCATAACTTTCTGAGATATACAATTTTCATTAGGGAGTTTGTCCATAAAAAGGTCGTTTTACAAAATTTGAATTTCACATTTGAGAGATTTCAATGTACTTTTTGCATGATAAGATCAATTCAAATAAAAAAAGTTGTCAAGTATAAAGTTTCATAACTTTTTGATATTTACAATTTTAATTTAGAAGTTTTTCATGCGAGGTCGTTTTGAAAATTTCAAATTTAAATTTTAGATATTCAAACCCCACATTTGAGACATCAAATAAATTCAAATAAAAAAAAGTTGTTACACACAAATATTCATAACTTTTAAGATCTGTATTTTTTTTTTATTTGGGTCATTTTTCCATCCGATATTATTTTTAAAAATTTTAATTTTTAATATCTAATTTTAATATTCGACGTCTATTTGTAGAGTCGACTCAATAAAGGCATCCCACAAATCCAATTTGAGGCTGGCTAGATATTAAACTACCCACGTTTATTTGTAGGCTCAATATTATATTTCGCCCCAACCAATGGATTTGTAGGTGAAGGCCGTACTGCTGCTACGGTGGGTCTCGATACGTTCACTGGGGCTACTGGTGTTGTTAGAAATCCTTTTCTACGTAGTGAGTCTTCCTGACAATATATGTCAGCACAGATTATCCAAGAATTTTTCACACCTTGATTTTTAAACAAAGAATTTTAACACTTTTTGAACAAGAATATCATCCGGTTTTCACTCGTTCGTACCAACGCTATTTTAGCAACCACAAGGCCCACGACCTCGATCCACCCCACTTCCCTAGACACACTCACTCCACACCACACACTATCATGCTGCATCATTGTCTTGGATCCCAAATGGGCCTTTTGGTCGTCTAGATGGCCCAGCCCTAGCCACAAAGCCCATCATCGTCCTTCGTGCGATGGCCCAGCACTAGCTGCGAGCCCGCGCGAGTGCTGATGACATCACACGTGACGAGGCCGCGCGTCCGTTGGGCGTCGGGATCATGCCGCGCCCGTGACCACCTGAAAACGTTCGTTTGCGTTGCGACTCGTGAATCTTGTCGTAACGGCCGATGTTGAGTTCGTCCACAAGCTACTAGATGGATGGGATGCGTGTAGTGTATCATGGATCTATCAGGATCATCTGGTCTCATTGTTTTCCTTCTCCTGTTTGCTTTAAGCTTTAATAACGACTTTTGTTAATCAACTGCATCGTACGTATAATATACTCTAGTGGTAGTCCAATGGCGCCGTCTCAATCTCGAAGAACACACACGTCTCAATCTTAAAGAGCACACGAACGTTTTTATTCTTCTTTGTTTGTTGCATGCGAGCCATGACCAAGTTTCTTTGTAAAAATATATATATATTAGTTCTATTCTAGTCAAACCGTCTAAAAGTTTAACCAAATTTATAGAAAATACATATATATAAACTTGATCAAAGGTTTAAGAAATTTTACTTAAAGGTGTCATGCAAATCCTAGTACTTAGAGCATCTCCAACCGCTTTTCTTTGACTCACTCTTTTAAATAAATATTTGGAGAGCCATTTTAAATAAAAAACATTCTCTATATATTTTCAGCTAATTAATTAAAATAGAGAATAACAATATATTTTGATAAATAGAAAATTGCACTATTAGGAACTCTAATTAAAAAGATTTTGGTGACCCTTTTTTCTAAAATCTCTATTTCCATTCCATCAATCCAAAATCCATATTCTTGTCGTCAATACGGAAATATACGACATAGGATGGAATGATATGATATCGAATAATGATACGAGGCTCTTGAAGTTGTTCTTAGATATGCAAATCAATTACTGGACCAGGGAGCAAAATAACGGACAACATGTCTTGAAGTTGTCCTTAGATATGCAAATCAGTTGCTGGACCAACGAGCAAATTAAAAACAAAGGACTTTTCTAAAAAAAAAAAAAACACGTCTCTCATCCCTGGGGAGAACATTTGTACCGTTTTTCTCTAGTGCGCTGCACGAGAGCAGAGCTTTGGACAACCATTGCATTGTCTCTACTCTCTAGTGCGCAGCACGAAGAAATTGTTAGAGAATCGAGCCTTGTTCACTCACTGCTTGGCTAGACTACAAAAAATCACATGTAGCCCCATGCCAGCTGTATGGAAGAGAAAGAATCTCTGCGTTTGCATCCTGACAAATGTCTGCTGATGACCAGCATGTGAAAAGGTACTGTTCATTGACAGTCCTAGTACTGTAATAACCAATGCTTTTGGCAAATAGATGTCGCTAGCAAACAAGATGCAAAGATTTATAGTATCCGGTACGCTTCCTTTTCAGAAAGGAACTCGAAATGTTTGTTGTTTAGAATGCCAAGGTACCCTGTGCTGTGCTGTGCTGTATGGAAGGACCTTGCTTAAATAAAGAAAGCAGTAGGTAAAGGAGCCATCTTTATTTTATTAGTTAATCAAAGACAGCCAACCATTGTGAGTTTTGTCAGTTTTCCAGCTAGGAACATACAAGAATCATCTTTAGTTTTTTTTTTTTTCTGAATTTGCCCCCAAATCATTCTAGCTAATAGCTATTATGAACATGTTACGGACTGTTGAGGAAGAAAGCTAAGAGATCAGCAATGGCTGAATACACCATCATTACTCTGTTCTTCCCCCTCCATCCATGGAATAAAATCTACTAGCAGCAGAAAGCGTCATCCAATCCAAGGGAAAGAATTTCAAAGAGGCAGAGAAAGAAAGAGGCAGGCAAGTGAGTAGATGGATGAATGGTTATAGTTACTCCGCCGCTGGTTCTTCGTCGTCGTCCGAAAGGAGGTCTCCGACGAGTCATTGTGCTCCTCAAAGAAGGTGTCGATGAAGGAGGAGCACTCCTCGGCCCAGCTGCGTCGGTTGGCGGAGGCGCGCCACTGCTGGTCGGCGATCATCTCAGGCGACATCCCCCACTGCTGGAGCTCCTCCTTGGTGTGGTGCACGAGGAGTGAGTACTCGCCGCCGGGACCCAGCTGCATGACCCTGAACTCGCAGTTGTCGAAGTTGTTGAGGCGCTCGAACTGCGCCACCGTCCACTTGAACCACTTCATGAGGAACACCCGCGAGGTGAGCCCGTGGGAGACGATCACCAGGTTGGTCTCGCAGCTCGGGTCCTGGTCCAGCCTCCCCATGTCGATGTCCCTCCACAGCGACTCCAAGAAGCCTGCAACAACAATGCAATCCAATCCAATCAAATCAATCCATAGGTCGATTGATTGATATGTCGTCAATGTTGGATCGGATTCGGATCATCATCATACTGGCGACACGGTCGAAGACGTCGGCGGCAGATTCACCCTCAGGGAACCGGAAGAAGAATCGTCCGAACCGCTGTCGCGTCTCCTTGACGGCACGCATGCGCTCCTCGACCTGGAAGTTGCCGAAATCCTGCTCGCGGACGCGGCACTCCTCGCGGGCGCCGATGACGCGGTCACGAGGGAAGGCGCGTCCGATCTCGCGGAGCGTGGCGCGGGTGCGCGCGTAGGGGACACGTAGAAGTAGACCTTCCAGTTGCCGCCGGCGGACGAGACGACGTCGTGGATGCGTCGTCCGGCGGCGCGCGCCTGCTCCAAGCCCAGGGACGTGAGCGGGATGCGGTAGTCGGGGGTGGTGGTGTAGGCCGACATGTCCAGGTTCCCCTGGCTCTCGCCGTGCCGCACCAAGATGATGCGCTTCGGCAGACGCCGCGCGCACTGCGGGTGGTGCTGCCGCGTCATCTCGCAGAACCGGCACTCCGCCGCCGGTGACTGTGGTGGTGGTGGCGTTTCTTGTTCTTGTGCTGCTGCTGCTGGGAGGAGCGATGCCGTGTCGTGTGATGACATATAGGCAGAAAATTTCCGTCGTCTCCCTATCTTTGGTTCCACCTTCTCTGTCTCTCTTCAGGTATTTGTGTCAGCGTCAGGTACAAGTGTCCCACGGAATACGTCTTTCTGTCCTAGCGTCCGAAAAAGTGCGTGGAGAAAAGTATGTGAAATATATATCGGACGTCCGTCTCCGGCCGCCTCATGAAGTCTTGATTAGAATAGAAAATTAGGAAGACAATGTACACGTGTACATCATAGGCGTTTCTCCTGCAATGTCGATCACGCACGCGAGTCTGAGTATATTGTCGACTGCATGCGGTGCGTGGCTATGTCAATACGCACTTTTGTTCCACCTTCCTGCCTATATGTTTCTCCTATCGCCTAATCGATCACGCTGCAGTACAGTATATTGTCGACTGCATACGATGGTGGCTATGTGGCACGAGGCAACGAAAGTTGATATTGTCGATTGCATGCGATGCGCGTCTATCTTCCGTCGTCTCCCTAAGTTTTTCAGGCCGGCGCGAAAGCGATTTCGTCCAGCCCTCAAGTCATCCGAGTCCATGTCCGGATACAACTTCTATCGTAGAAGGAAAGCGAGAAAAGACAAGAAGGAAAGACTAGGACAGATCAAGAGAAAATAGAATAGGAATCCAAATCCAATTCAAACCCGAAGCCCCGAACCCAATATAAATCAAATCAAACATTGCATAAATCAAACCAAATAGTACCAATCAACAAAACAAGGGAGCCGTCGATGCCCTAGATGAGGATGATGGCGTGAGGCATCTTCGGCACGGAGGGGAGGAGGACCTGAGGACCATCGAGGCGGGGGGATCGCCGATCATCGCCCGGCGGGATAAAATATCGGTGATGGGCGCCATCTTAGAAACGGCTCGGTGATGGGCGGCCATGCCGGCGAATCGGTCGGCAGCGGCAATTCAGAGACGATGACTGGCGAAAGCTTTAAAAGCTTGAGCCGTCACCGCCGCGGGAGCTTTCGACAAAACCGCGTGAAGCCTCGGCTAGCTCGCTATGGGTGGAGGTGCGCCGGAGTCATGTAAAAAGCTGCCGGTGGTCACCTAGCGACTTGGGTGGCGGTAGGCCGAAAAGATTTGGGAACGGACTACGGAGATAAGAGGATCTGGTGAATGAAGGTGTGACAAAGAGGATAAATAAATAGAGTTTCCCACTAACAAATAGAAAAAAAAAAAAAAGGATATACAAAAAAAAAAACATATGGACACATAGATGTGCAGAAGAAAAAAGAAGAAAATCGAAGCCCATACAATGTATGCATCATTGTTAATCAAAGAGGGAAAAAAAACCACCCCCGCTGACTGACTTCTGTACATTGCAATCAAGATCTTTTTGCTGACTCTAATTAGACATTTAAATTACATGTTTTATGTGTTCTCATCAAAGAAAGTCATGTAAATTGATATCTGTCGGCATCTGAGACAATTATAAATTAATGTCATAATAAATTTATGTGTACATATTTCAGTTCCTTACCGTGGAAAGATCTATCAAATTACTTTTTATAATTCGACGCAGACTCAATTGGATATATCATATTATTCTTAATATTAAATTATATATTGGGAACGTTAATATCATAAAAATATAGATTACGGCTCTATAAATTTTATAAAAGACCAAAACATAAATAAATATCCGGCACTTCTATTTTCGTTGTTCATTAACTTTTAATATTTTTACTCCCGTTCTGAACGACGGCATATTTTTAGTATATACAAAAAGCCGGTGAGGTGGTTGGGTGATGGGTGGGGGCAGGGCAGCAAAGAAAGCAAGCAGTTTATTTTGTGGGGTTCGAACAGCGGCGCTCCGATCACCAGCTGGAGCCATGGAGGAGCAAACAAGCCGCGGATTCGACCTCGCTGGCAGCCAAGCCTTACACTGCAAGGAATAATCGGGAGATTAGTAGGAATGCTATGATTACCACCACCAGGCACCACTGCTGCCACAGCACATCATCAGGATAAATAAAAATAAAAATATTGTTGCCAGTTTTGTCAACTCTAATTCAGATCGATCGCTGCCTTCAACATGGCAAGATGAAATAATTACCAACAGCGAGGCTACAAATGAAAGCTAATAAATCAAGTAGACGATCATGTTAAATCTAAATCATTAGTGTACCATAGGATCTAGAAGGAGTAATAAATAAAGGTTAACATTCCCAGGTGCAAGTTTTTTTTTTTTTTTTTTTTTCCATAGGGTGGTGACAGTGGCAGACCCGGCCATGCAAGGTGGTCAGGTCAGCTCAACAGCTCACTTGAGACAGAAAAATTACGAGTATTCCCCGTGCCTGCCACGTGATCACGGCGGACATCAAACGCGGTGCGTGGTGTGGCTGGCCTGACCGCCTGACTGATACTGTGGCTAGCGTATCCAAGTGTCCTTGCCCCGTGTCAAGGAGTCGGTGCATGTGCGCCGCAAGGCGGCAGAAGCAGCCGAGCTCCTGCGGCCGGGTCGGTGGGTTGAGTGAGCCACTCGCCACCACCCCATTGCAAGGCGGCACCGAAGGCGCAAAACCGTGTGCGCTCACCACACGGCACCCACGCACCGCCGTCGCAGACGGAAGGTGGTGCCCCACACGGCCCCCAGCAGAGTCCCAGACATATTCCTCCGTACAGGTAGAGAGGACTCAGGCCGAACTGGCCGAAGAGCAGAGAGTACCACTACACATGGCGCCGACACCCACGTCACGTCTCACCCAACACCGATCGTAACATAGTACCATGATGAACGGTCGCCAGCATGCTGACCTGTGACGACAGCTGATGCAATCATCAACACAAATCTAACGAAGGAGGAGAAGAATCTACTCCTAGACAACCTATCATCCTACGTGTGGTAATCTAATCCGAATGTCACATCAGTCCATTAGTGAACCGGAATGTCTGCCGTAAATAAAACTCACATTTTTTTTTTTTAATACCTGACTTGCGCGTTGCCGTTTGCGGTCCTTCAGGTAACTGGAAGCTAAAACTGTTGCAACCAACTAATGCTATGTTTAGTTACTCTACCTACAATAATGGTGCTTCCCAATTGGGGTGGGCAGGTGCATGTGATTCCCTGCAAAAGTTGATCATTTGCAGCAAGCATAAACCACTTTTGCACCGATAGCTAACAGAATTGCACCCATAACTAGCAGAATAAATAAATAAAGCTTGCTCTCTAGTCTAGTAGTAATACAAAGGAAGAATCATGGACATGTGAAGCAATGTACTCCCTCCGTTTCACAATCTTTGCAAGATTTCATATAAAACGTGTGTTTTACTCGCCTTATTCAACTTTTTTTAATAAATATTACCACTTTTGTTATAACTTATTACATCACTAAAGATATTGTAATGACGTTTTCTTTGTTTTATAATTTATATAAAAAATTTGAATAAAGCAAAGTCAAACATGATTTTATACGAAAAAAAAAACCGCAAAGTATTGTGGAACGGAAGTATATGCAGGGAGCAAACGGAAACATGCAAGTGTCCCTATGATCGATGAGTCCAGCTCAAGATACTAGGAATAGCTTTGAAGCTTTGTCTTTTTGAGACAGCGGGTTGGTGTCCCCCAGAAGCAACGTGAATCATGCAAAAGCAAGCGTTCGGCAAGACTATCAAGTAGGCCTAATCTTCCAAGGACCACAGAATCCAGTTTTTTAAAACTCAAAGGTCCCAAATTAATGTCAGCTAGCTACCATCATTTCCATCATCGTAGAATTGTTAAACCACTAACCAATGCAGATGTATGGCTAAAGGTTAAACATGGCAGATGTATGGCTTCACTTCACACCTGTAAACTATGGGAGCATGCATGCTAGTTGAGCCCGTGATCCCAACCGCACTTCACGTTCTAAGCAAAAACCTAGGCAGCAGGTCCAGCCGTGTAGACCAATATCTGGTCTCCACCACATGTCCCCAAAGGTATGCAAGCTTTTGGGAGCAAGTCTTCTCCCCTAAGGAAGAAGAACATCTCATGTGGCAATGTGGTGCTCCACCAATGCAGCGATCTGGATAAGCTAACCATGGTACAGCTTGGATTGCACTACAGTCTCGGTCAGTCTCTTCCCATAAATTCAGTCACTTTAATTAACATCCCCGGCAATCCATTAGACTAAGGCACGGCTTAGTGTAGTCTGATAGTTCAACCGTTTGCCCTTTTTTAAATATTCTTTCTGGGCTCAAGGCGCCAGCAGCTCGTCCAGATGGCACGGCTTAGTGTAGTCTGATAGTCCAACCGTTTGCCCTTTTTTAAATATTCTTTCTAGGCTCCAGGCGCCAGCAGCTCTTTTAAATATTCTTTCTAGGCTCCAGGCGCCAGCAGCTCGTCCAGATCACAGAGGCTGGCAGCCAGAGTAAAAAGAGATGGGAGAGCTGAGAGATGAGATGGATGGGCTCTGCCGGCTTTGCTGCTAAATAATGAGGTATTAGGCATGGAAATTCTTTCCGATGACAGCGACTAAAGGTGCCCAGTTTGGCTTGCATGAGGCTCCGCCCCTTCCCTCAGAAGCAAACTCATCAAAATGTGATGGTGATTTAAGACAACAATGATGATCCAATTCACAATTCTGCACAGAGAAGTAAACTGGAGCATAAGCCTCAAACCCTTAAGTTCAAAAAAATAACCCTCAAATCCCCCAAAGCCCTACCCACCCACCCACCACCAAAAATAGAAGGGGTGAATAAACGATCTCTGGACCAGACAAGTGATTTCTGAAAAGAACTATGATTTTTTTAAAAAGCAGACATTGTATTGAAGGGGGGGGGGGGCAACGACAAAACAGCCTAATTTAGTGGTCCATCTGGTGACCACACGCACCTCTAAAGATGCAATGAAACAATTCAAAAGTCTGATGCGTTGCTATGCCTTTCCCTGACACACAAGGTGTCACAGACCCAAATAACATAACTCAGGAGTCACTCGTACCAAATAATCCAACAAATAAACCCAAGTGTTAGGGTGCACTGACGAACATCTTACCTAACCATCAACGAATAAGCAGATTATTGACATACTGCTGCCTTAAATGATATGTAACAACTAACAAACGACACTGAAGAACTACCCTTTCCATGGATATATTCAAAAGAGTTGGAGAAAAAGAGATGATTCTCATGCATGCATCATACTAAGAGCATGGTTTAGTCTTTGGCAAAGGAAAAGGATACTTTGACAAACTATAAACAGAGAAGGAACATCAATGGTTCTCATTCAACAATCAGGGCATATAAACCTAACAAACAATCAGGGAATATAAACCTAACACAGAACATTCATGTTTAATAATGGTATAAATAACAGAATCAGAATCTGGTTCTACTGTAACAAATGCCATTCTACGACAGAGGGCACAGATCAAGTAGAACCACCAAACAATGTCCATAGCGTGGTAGAATTTTGATGAGCTAGATAATATGCCTGAAAAATGTAGATCATCACAAGGCTAAGGGCAACTGTGAGGGCTTGACCAACAGGACACAATCATAGCAAAAATGAAGACAAAACAGATCTCAGGATCATGCAAGCGCTTTGTCTGACTAATTTGGGCACCCAAATGCACATCTCATTAATTGGAACTGGTGGTAGGAAATGGGGAAAAGACAGACTGGTTCTGTGCTCATCAAATACTGCATATTATTAATTACCACTGATGGAAGGTAATGGAAAAAAAGATGTGGAATGAGAATGGGAAAATGGTCTAAAGTACACCATTTTCTTGTATCTAGTAGCCCAGAATTACTAAGCAAAATGGTATTAACATCTTTAGGCTCATCAAATCCGTCTCAAAGAAACAAATTAAATTTCTCCCAAGGTGTCAGGAAGGTATCAGCTCAAAATGCTCTCTTCCTCTGCTGATTTTCTCAGTTACTGAACTTTTCTGTCAATGTCATAAGACCTTTGAGTTAATAATTCATTTTTTTGTGTGAATTCATCACGGTTTATTAAATGCAGCAGAGCTACAGTGTAGTTCCATTAAATCCCATGTGCTGGAATAGTTCCTGGACTAAAAATCTCACCGAGCTGTTATCACCATGATGTTACCTACATAGCCCTGCACCCCTAGTCATCCCTTGAGCCCTGCACCATCTAGTTCTTCCTAGCTACAACATTTCTAGCTAGAAATTTTACTAAGCTATAGAGTGTCACACTGTTAATAGCTGTCACTAGTAACTCAGTGACTCAGCAACCAATATAACTTGGGTATTTTCCTACATAAATAGTAGGATCATTTCATTACAAATACATGGCTGCTTGTTGAACAACATAGTAAATTCTAAAATAACTGTCGTCCTTTAATGTAAGTAAAGCAAAAGAAAATCCGCTATGACTTTAATTATATCACTCAAGTACTGTTCTATAACCACAAGATAGTTAATATGCAGTTTCAAGACAGGGATTAATTCAAATAAGACTACCTGGTCACAGTTTGCAAATTCAGATATACATAGAACTTTTTAAAGTGGCAGATAATTTAAAATGGCACTCAGAGATTTTAGTTTCTCATGCGCAACCTACAAAATAGAAAGGGAAAGAAAAAATTCTATGTAAGACACATAAATGTATTTTTTTATATCTGTAACTTATCATGACTTTCAGATTTAGGTTCTGCGTGATAAATCTAACAGGAAGGTGCTTGACGTGTCATGGATAGGATACAACATGACATGTTGTAATATTTGATGACACCAACAAGCAAGGACTCATAGGAGAAGCAACAGCTCTAATCATTAAAATCAAATAAAATAGGATCAGTTGGGGGAGGCATTTGTGCTTTGCTTTGGCAAAACGTGAATGACTAAAGGCAGTTGTTAGTGCTTACCCAGAAGGTGCCTTCTTTATTCCAAGATGATCAATATATTCTGCCCTAAGATTGGAAGCATAATCATGCTTTACTTGCTTAAATCCTTGGGCTGAAATGATGAAAACTGAAAATATGTCCACCAGAAAAGTAGAGTTAGTAGCAAACTCTAATAGTAATGTCAACGGCCTTTTTAATTCTCATTTCCACCATACCATTTTGAAACTGCAAGCTACTTAACAATAAATTGACTTTTTCTGTATTTGGGATTGAAATTATAATAACATGTTACTATAGTCTAATCAGATAAATTTCTGTGGGAGCATATATAATCATATGGGTGGGGGTCATGGGCTGCTCAGAAACATGTTATAAGAAAAATCAGATAAATTTCTGTGGGAGCATATATAATCATATGGGTGGGGTCATGGGCTGCTCAGAAACATGTTATAAGAAAAATTTGTTTTGCTGTGTAAGTCACTAAGCCCTTTACATTCAGTATGAACCTTAGCAGTATAAAGAGCAGAATCTTGAGCTTTTGGTCATAAAAAAATATAAATCAGGTACTAAAGAAAATGGAGATTTCTCTTTTTTTCCCCAGTCAACAGGAATAAGTTCTACATGTTCTGTATGAACCAGCATTAGAATTTGACAACAAAATGTTGTTTCCAGAGTAATAGGTAATTGTGCCCATAGCTGGGTGGATATGGTTATAGTAGAATTTCGCCACCAAACTGTTGTATGCTATGCTACCTTCTTATTATTATAAATCAAAGCCGGGCAACCGGATATTTCAAACAATTATATGTATTGAAATAATGCACACAAGGAGTTCAGATTTTGAAGTTTGTCTAGAGAGGCCATCTTTTAACAGACACCATTTATTTAGCTTAATTGATTCATGATTTGTCATTCTAAAATCATATTTATTTCGATACAGTCATCACTTTGCCACATGGGGCAGATAAATGACATATTGCTATACAGAATGGTGAAACAACCTGATCAGTTAAGCTAAGCCATATGACAAAGGCTTTGGTGGCCACTGCATTTTTAGGCTTTCACCAATTCAGCAAGCTAATATCACTATCCCATACATACAGTGCCTTACTAATCGTCGTCTGCTTCCCTCAACCACAACATTAATCCCCACACTGCACTATGATGGTACCTTGGCTGGTTATCCGCAACATCCCCCCTGGAACCCACAGATTCTATGAGTTCATATGTCACAGCGCTACCTGCACTTCAATATTTCCCCAATCTATGCACCTGGGAAGCGAGCCGAAGTGCTCCTCAGCATGCTCGCAATCGGATTGCTCGAGGAAACGCCAGTTTTCTGAATACCCAGGAGGGTCCAATCCATCCAATGAAGCCCCCGCCCGTTTCGCGTAGCAAACCCGATCGAACCCAATACGCTTGAATCGGTCGAAGGAAACACACAGCAAGCCAAATACCGCGTCCCATCCCATTCCCCCCGCTAGCGATTTGATATCCAGCGATAGCGCCGCCCGCGGATGCGAATCACGGGGGCGGATTAGAGGAGCAGTCGAAGCTTTGCAAAGCAAATCACGGGGCGGAATCGCGCGCTTACCTCGTCGTCGCCGTTGTCGCTCGCCGTCGCTGTCACGGGCGTGCGAGACGGGGGAGGAGACGCGTCGGTTTCTGAGGACCCAGAATGGAAAGAAGAGGCACAGAAAATTTTTGAAACTAATTTTGGCTTATCTTATTCTTATCTTTTGTGTGTGTGCGCTACTAGATTTGCGGGTGGGGGTGTAGGAGAAGAAGAAGATCCGGCCAGTCACGTGACATGCACGCGTGGCTCAACGACCGAAGGATTTCCACTTGGTTTTATACGCTGACAATTACATTTGTGCCATCCTGACCCTGATCAATGGCGTACAGTACGTACTGAAGACAGTAGGAAATAATCACCGTGCATAACTCCAGGATCGTTTGCAACACTAGACTAGAAACTAGCTCATCGTGTGATAATGGGTTAAATATGAACTAAGAATGAATTTTTTTTTTTGATATATGGTATCCTCAAAAGCCATATATGATCAAGAATCCTTCTTGTTTTATTTACCCTACACTCAATCTCCGGTGCCACTAATGGAGGGGTTTATTGCCTCAACTGCCTCACCCACCTTAGCGATGTGTGATGACAGTATCGCTTCCTTGTTCATATCTGTGTCCATGTTATTGTTGTTTGGTTAAACGACATCGCCTAACTTATTAAATATGGTACATTATTTTTCTCTTACAATAAACAACAAAACTGTATCAACCGCAAAACCCACCAGACGGATAGCCTCATCATTGTTGCCTAGCTATACTATGGAGTCAGAGTGTTCCCTGGATCATCGCTAGTGGGACGTTATTACCCTCACTTTGGAATGCGGCTTGATGAATACTTTGTACTATAGTCTATATGTACCATCGTCAACAGCTAATAGATTATAGATGGCACGACTTGATCAATACTCTCAAGTTTCTCATCAATGTTTGTAGTGCTAGATATGATGATGAAACTTTAAAATCACTTTTGTTCATTGTACTGGTGGTCCTTCTAGAGAGAGACGAGAGTGAACCCAACACGAGTTTTTTTTTTCCATTAGGAATCAATCACATTTTGGAATGTGACTTGATGATAATTTGTACTATATGTACCATCGTCAACCGCTAACAGATGGCTTCCACGACTTGATGAATACTCGCAAGTTTCTCGTCAATGTTTGTAGTGACAGATATGATGATGACACTTTAAAATCACTTGTGTTCATTATACTGGTGGACCTTTAGAGAGAGACGAGAGTGAGTGGGCTTGAAGCCAACACGAGTTTGTTTTTTCCCATTATGAAATCAATCACCAACTAGAATGGCTTTATAGCACTCCACGCTTCAACATATATTGTACCTTAGTTACCATATAAAATCTCCTTTTCATCGTATATAAATCTTTACAGCACATGCTTACAAAACTTTGAAAACAAGTGAATGAAAAAAAGAGTAAAAAGTGCCCTTAACAAACCGTCAATATTCAACCCTACGAATCGAAGTGCAGGCATGCCCATGATGCCGGCAGGAATTTTTATATTTTCTAAGTGCAAACACGGCAACTTTTATTCATGGCACTTTTTACAATGTTAAATAATAACAAACAGATAATAAACATGCAACTTAAAGAACAAGTTCTAACAACTAACAAGACACACACTCGGTTGTACCGGCCTCAGGTACAAATTATTCTCATGTTCACCCCTTGGACAGGTTCTGGTTACTTGCCCGGTAGCAGAACAGGGCCCTCGATGCTACACGGATGCCGCCAAGATTTCTATGCAGGTACCACAACACAATGACATTGCAGGGATGGGAGTCTTCTTTGTTAACACATCTTCACAGCCGCCGCTTAGCTTCTTCATAAAGGCAGGTGTTCAGGAGTCGGGCTCCGTCTTCATGGCGGAGACAGTGGCAATGCATCTTGCCACAATCCTAGTCGCAAGACTGGGAGTACCTGGAACCAACTTCTTCACGGATAACAACTGGCGAACTTCATCAATTCAGAGGATCAAGCCAACCCTCCGGAATGGAGATCAAAACCACACACTCAGATGATCTCTAACAAGGCTTCAGATTCTTCTTTACGAAGAATTAGAAGAACACATAATTTGATGGTGATTCATTGGCAAAGCAGGCTTTTTTAGGTGCTATGATAGCTGGAGATACTATTTTCTCCGGTATTTGTGCTAACCCAAAGACACAGTCATTTGCAAAATGTATCTATCAACAATGTTGTACTTCTAGCAGCTTCTTGCTGCTAATTTATAAAATTATGTTTCCATGTCAAAAAAAAAAAATGATTTGAAAACTTTAAAAATGGGAAGAGTACAACAGTAGTAGTAGTAGCGTTCACTTGAGGAGGGTGTTAACAATGGACTTGACATTGAGCTTCTTGAGATCAGTGTAAGACTGCCCGCAGCCAACGAACATGACCGGAGCTCCAGACACAAAAACCATGGACAGCGCGGCACCAACCTTGTCATCAACAGTGTCAAACTTGCTGAGCAGGATGCCATCGATCAACCTCTTCTTCTCTGCCCCAGCAGCAACAGGCTGCGACAGGTCCGCGAGCTTCTGGTTGAACTGGGCGAGCTGATCCACGGCGTCGTTGCCAACCAACGCCTCGCTGACGAACAGGACCAGGTCCGGGCTGTTGACGGCGATGAGCTTCGACAGCGCCCTCATGAGCGGCTCGTTGTCCTGCATCCGCCCAGCGGTGTCGACGAGCACGACGACGTCTGCCCCGCTTCGCGTCGCTTCATCTATGGCCTGCTTCGCCACCACCGCCGGGTCTCTCTGGTACCCCTTCTCGAAGAGGGGACCTGGAGCCTGCGCGCGTGGGTGCGCAGCTGCTCGACGGCGCCGGACCGGAACGTGTCGCACGCCGCGAGGGTGACGGTGAGGTCGCGGCTGGAGGAGCCAGTAGGCGACCTTGGCGAGGTTGGTGGACTTGCCGACGCCGTTCACGCCGACGAAGACGATCACGCACGGCCGCCGTTGTTGTCCACTCTCCTTGCCCGCGTGCACGTCTCTCAGCACGCCGATGGACCGCTTGGCGTCGGGATGCGCACCACCAGAGCCTCCATGGCTGCTTGCACGGTGGATGCTGTGCTCGTGAATGACCCCCGCCGCTTTGCCCTCCAGGCTCGCCGCCACCGACCTGCAGAGCTTCTCGGCGATCTCCTCCGCCACGTTCTTGGTCATCAGCCTCTCTTTGAGAGACTTGAGCGCCGGTTGCAGGTCGGACCACGATTACGCTGTTGCCACCTGCAATGCTCTGGAACACCGAGGAGAACCAGCCTTTGGTTCTTGGCCCATCTTCAACCGTCTCAGCAAGATCGACCTTGCTCTGTCCCTGATTGACTCGCGCATTGTCGATCCCGATTCTTTCGCCATCGGGCCGGGTCTGAGAAATCCAGCTTCTTCTTGTCTGATAAATTCCCATTGTTGTTCCTGTTCCACAACCTAGGTTCTTTCCTCTTGTGTTGATCTTCACGATCTTTATTGGTCGGCTTGTTAGTGTTGTTCTTAATCCTGTGAGTGAACCTTGTTCGCAGACTCGATAAGAAACTCAGATCAAAGGCCTGGCCATCTTCCTTCACCTCCTTCTCCTTCTCCCCGGAGTCCTCGCCGGAGACACCATTGGAGGCATTCTGCTTGCTCCCATCACCATCACCATTGCCGTCAGATTCCGAATCACCACCACCAAGAGCATTATGGACGGCAGGTTGTGGCCGCGGTCCACGGGGCGGCGCGCATCAACTTCCTTCGCTTACTCGGCCGCTTCATCTCCTCTGGCCGCGCTTGGGCCTCGACATGTGGAGTCGCCGAACACGCCGCCCGCCGCCGTAGGTGGTGCGCTTAGGGTGGTAGAGCCGCTGAATCTTCGTACGGACGGCGGCGACGGGAGGTCGTCGACGAGGAGGCGGAGCACGCGCCCACTTGAGCACCGCCACGAAGACGCAGGCCCAGCCCGCTGTGGAACGCCACTTGAGCGCCGCTTGCCGCCCCGAGACACGCCCCCGCCGCCCGCCGACGATCGATCCTCGAGGAGGCAGGTGCGGATCAGCGCTGCCGACCGGGCGCATACCTTGCCGCCGCCGACGCCGCCGCCGCCAGCCCCCATAGGATCAGGCCGCCGCGCGTGAAGATGAGCAGCTCCTCCAACATCTTGCCCTTGCCTGCCGCCAAACCTCCGGATCGGTGAGGAATCGCTGATCAAGGAGAATCATTGATCTTCTTGGATATATATGCAAGGCGATGCCTCCGATCGATCGGTTGTTTCCTCCCTACCCGAGTCGATCTCCAGGTTCTTGTTGGACGTTTTTTTTTTTTTTTTGGACAAGGCTTGTTGGACGGTTAGAGTGCACGACACGGAAAAAAAAATAACACGATGAGTCCATGACAGGTGGGCCCCACCGAATGGCGAAACGATCTGCAGCGTGCACGGTGCGCGGTTGGATTAGTTCTATACTGGGAGATTCGGGCCCACTCATCAGTGAGACGGTGCACGGGAACTCTTTCCATTTGCGGCGGCGGCGAATCGAGCAGGCGCGGCGAAAGCGGCGGGCATGGCGGCGGCGGCGGTGGGAGAGCGTGGTGGTGGTTCACAACGTGGCGAAGCGGCACAACGTGGGGACGCTGGCGCGGAGCGCGACGGCGTTCGGCGTCGCGGAGGTGGTGGTGGTCGGCCGACGCGACGTGAGCGCCTTCGGCAGCCACGGCGCCACCTCGCACCTCCGCTTCCGCCACTTCGCCTCCCTCGCCCTAGCCCGCGCCTACCTCAAGGCAAGCAAGCTCGTCCTGTACTGTACTCGAGCAGGCGCCTGGCCTCACCAAACCCCTAAACCCTAGTCCCCTGTCCTGTCCTCTCCTGTCCTCCGTTTGTTTTGCGGAGTATGAATGCCGTGTGTTTGTGCATGTTTTGTTGCAGGACGAGAGAGGGTGTGACATTTGCGGCGTGGAGATCACGGAAGACGCGAAGCCGGTGACCGCGCACCCGTTCCGTCGGAGCACAGCGTTCCTCTTCGGCAATGAGGTTGGTGGGTTTCTCGTCATTCAGTACTGAAGTGAAGTTAGGTTGGTTGGTATGCAATGTGAATGGGGAATTGTGAATCACGGTATGGCTTAGTTTAGTGGACTGAGATGGAAATTAGCTCAATTCAGTCACTGAATTCACTGCCATGTTACTCACATATTTGGATTGGACTGAGATGGTATGACACTTCTAAATTCTGTGCAAGCACAAATGCCTTAAAATTAGCATTCCTTTTGATGTTTCAGTCAGGTATCTGTTGAAGTCAGCATAGTATTCAATAATTGATTAGCTTGCCAAATTGTAATTCTGGAGGAAAATGCATCTCTCTTTAAAAAAGAAGAACATTAATTGTAGAACTCCTAGGAACAACTGAAATGTTAGCTAGAGATGCTATTTGAGTTCTGTAATGTCAATTCTATTAAGGGGCCATTGTATGATGCTATTCCTGGTTTCCTGATGCTGGGATATGGAAATGTGTTGAAATCCCAATTAACAGTGTCTTGAACTAGTGCTGTGGAAAATGTAATCTATTAGAACATTGCTCTGAAAAGATAAACGAAGGGGAAACCAATCCCATGTCTCAGGGCAGATGAGTTCAGAAAAGGATCCCATGACCTGTACAAATTACTTGAATGTTCTTGCAAACAGTTCATAGTTACAATTACTTGTACCACAATACTCCATTATTTTACGCCCTACGTTCCAAATTATAATTCGCTTTGACTTTTTTTGGTGCATCCATTTTGCTATGCATCTAGATATAATAATATGTCTAAATACATAGCAAAATGGATGAATCAAAAATCAAAGGGATTTGTAATTTGGAACAGAGGGAGTAGATTAAGATGTTTTATTGCTCCATCTCAAAAGTAGATTAAGATGTTTTATTGCTCCATCTAAAAAAAAAGAAGATGTTTTATTGCTCATTACAATATTTCTGTTACTAGATTAAACATAACTTTTGTGTTTTGCGGTTACAACTAATACACATTACGAGAGCATTGCTAACAGCCTAACAGTGCCCTTTATTTCGAACTAAGTCCCTCTATTTCTGTTCATTTCATCCTATAGGGCACAGGACTCTCACAAAAAAGAGTGTGATATCTGTGACTTCTTTGTCTACATTCCTCAGTATGGTGGTGGAACTGCATCTCTCAATGTTACAGTTGCAGCTTCAATTGTTCTCCACCACTTTGGAGGTAAGAGTTTCCATCCTGCTCCAGTCATCGCCACATCTTCTTTGGTAATGTATAACAACCTAGTCAAGAGTGGAATTTGTGAAGCTGCAAATAGTCATATAAAGTTTTTGTTTTTGAACTTAATTGTTTTGTGGACTTGCAAAGTGCTAAATTTACATGTTCCTACTCTAAATAGCCATGTGTTCTTTCTGCCAGCCATGGTTGGGCATTTATTTTTGGACTTAATACATTTATCTAGGGTCTAAGCGATAACTTTGGTGATTTATGACTATTTTGTACACTTTAGCGTTATATACCAAACCTTTTATTGGCATATGTATGTTACTCTGAAAGAGTTCTAGTCGAATTTTTGTACAACAAAATTTTTATTTATATACTGATGTTACGGGTAAAACCTTATCCATTATGCTGTCTCATGTGGTGGTGTCTGAATGTTTAACTAATCAAAATATTTGAACTGATTTGTGTATATGTAAAGCTTGTTTGGTGAGGGCTGTATGGATGATTGAATATTGCAGCTGCAGCCTGCATTTCAGGTTTTACAAATTCCTAGCTATGTTAGAATTTGTTTTAGCTGTCACATCTTTTATTTTTGCATGATTATCCTCATTGTGGGGCATGGGCATAAATTGTGCATAAAAGCTTGCAGTAATCTGTACTCTCCCAGCATCCCAAGTAATTTACCTTTGTTATTAAGTGTTCTTCTAATATGATGAAACAAATTAATAGACTGACCACTAGATTCATGATTAATTTCTTGTATACACTCTAATTGGTTTATTGAAAGCACATTATATCAGAAACGTGGGGACTGGTGGTTGTCCATTGATTCTATCTCAGCTGTTTTTCATTTTCTTGGTTTGTAGAGGCATGACAATATGACATGTGATTAAAAGATATGTCTAATCATAACCACATGCGTTCAAAGTTTAATCTCTGAAGTTGAACTTGATAAAGTTCTGACAGCCATTTGTTCATAGAATTGTCAGTGATCCTAAGGTTGCATGTACATCCTACAGTCACCTAATTTGTTTTGCATGGCTTTCTGCAGTCTGGGCTGGCTTTCCTGAACGAGGCCGAGAGGGCAATAAATTCGTCGTAGCTGATAGACCACAGGGGCACTCAAGGGGCCGTTACTGCACAGACTCAATTGAAGCAGTGATTGAAGAGCGGAAAATGCTAAAAGAAAATGCTTGTGATATACTTGAAGAAAATGGAAGCAACCAGTCTCAAGAATCAAATGGTCTAGATTTGATGTTTACAGACTAAATGACAATCTTACATCTCCTAGCGTTGGTGTTGATGGCATAAATTTGCACTAATGCATGGCAAGAAGAATGTCTTTCCAAGGGAAAGAAGTAGAACACTTTTGTTTTGCTAGCTTGGCATGGAAAAGGCCATTGAACTTTTGTGAAGCCAAGTGGGGATGTTTAATAGTGTATACCTTGAAACCAAGGTACAGGTAAAGCACTAGTTTGCTCAGATTGTTTATGTTTTATGTTGTAAGCAAATATACAATGTGTTGCCTAAAAAAAAAAAAAAAAGATGTGTTCCATGTTATCAGAATTCCTCTGTTGTAATGTACCATGTAGGCAGTTGATTCTCGTATCTGACTTCCTCATTCACGAAGTTGGATGGTTTACTTGAAGAATGGTTTTTCAACATTAGCTTTGGGCACTTTGTATTTGATCTTCAGTTATGAAGTTTATTTCTTGTTTGTTGCCATCCTCCTGGATCTGATTTTTTTATCCTTAAATATCATGGAGATACAGAGGATCCCATGCTGGTGGCTTCATCATCACCAACGCCATGGACAACGCTGCCTTCTTCCTCTTTAGTTCCAGGGCTTTATTGTAAATTGGTCTTCTTTAGCACACGTATTTGTAAACTGGTTGTTGTGATAATATAATATATGTGTTTCTTGTCAAAAAAAAAAAAAAAAAAAAAAAAAAAACTCGCATCACAGAAGCTAAGCAACTGAGTATCTCAGAATCGTTGTCATACAGCTTGGCATTCAATGGTTCTGGATAAATGATTTTTGATGTCAGGTAATCCTGCCTCAGCATATCATCAATTGGTGCTTTCCCTGTGAACATCTCAAGCAGAGTAACGCCAAAGCTGTAGGCATCACCAGCAATTGATGCTTGACCACCTGCTCTATATTCTGCAGGAATGGAAACATTATGACGTCCACAGGGCCACAACAAGATGAGACATCTTTCGTGCTTGTGTTGAGCTTTCTGCTGGCTGTTTGATGTGTGCCTCCTATGGCTACAAGTTTTGTGAAGGGTCCACTGATGGTATATGTAGGATGTAGCGGACTGTAGAGACAAATTATTGGGTAATTAGGTGTAATCAACAGTTGCAATGGCTGTGATGTTGTGATGGAACTGTTAGCCACTGGTGTCGTGCTGTGGCGCCATTTTGTGCATTTCCCACCGGAATTTGAAAATGAAATTGGCTACTGCCACATGTTTGAATTGCATTTAATGCTGTGTTTGAATTTGAACTGTGATGGTCGTCTGATGCTCGGCTAAACCTATTGGTGTCGCGGCTGCTTGAAACTGTAGAAGCGGCAGATTGTAGTCGGAACTTGAACTTGGGCAGCCGAACCGGGCCACCTGAGCTTTCGTCGAAGGGCGACGCCGCATCCACCGCACTGGTACACTGGGGCGTCGGGCTCCTCGAGAACACAGAGGCACCTCGGGCACCTCACGAGGCGAGCCGCTGTGGCGTTTGAATTTGCCATGGGCCGACCGCGACACCCTCCTCCGCGGTGCTGCGACGGCGCCGGTGATGCAGACCTCTGCTGATCCTAGGGCCGAGTAAAGCTTAAGATGTTGATTTGTTTTGAGAATAATAAAGGAGTAATTTGGTTGTGACATTACCTCTCTTTCGTTTTGGTATGCTTCATCTGATCTTTCTAGCATCTTCATAATTTGCTTTATTGTTGGCCTTTTCACCCGATCAAATTTCACACAGAGTAGACCAATCTGAATGCATATTTTTATTTGTTGGTAATTAATATCTAGGGATGTATTCCTTTGTGCTTTTCTGAGCTTCCAATTGTTAAGCACCTGCAACGTTAGATCACACATGACACGTCTAGAAAGTATAGATTATGAAAAAAAAGGGTCTTTGCCTTTAAAGTAGAAACATAAGTCTCTTACAAGGTCAATATATTGCTGGTATGTTGTTTCGGTCTCATCTGTTGGGTAATCCTTGAGGCCCGTAATTATCTCTATGATTATTACCCCCAAGCTGAATATGTCAAACTTTTTTGTGATCACACCTTTTTTTCTATGTACCGGTGCCATGTAGCCTCTGCACCGAATTAGCAGTGTGTCAATTTGAAGCCACGCGAAAGAACTGTAAACTGAAAAAGGCATCCCGGTGATGAAAAACTAGGTAGCATTTTACTTACGTTGTTCCCATACAACTCGTAGTGCATGTTCGAGTTTGATCTTCACCAAAGAGCCTTGATAAACCGAAATCTGCAATTTTGGCACCATATTGTCATCAAGCAATATGTTTGCAGGTTTGAGGTCCCTATGAATAATAGGGGTAGCTTGCCACTCCACATGAAGATAATGTAGACCATAACAAATGCCCTCAATAATTTTGTAGCGTGTGTTCCATTCAAGCCCAGAGGTTTCATCTGTATTTGTAAAAGAGCATCAGAAAAATGATTACTAAATAAAGTGTTAGACGATAGAGTTTGTTAAGCCACCGGTTGTAGTCTTGGCTTGTAAGTCAAGTATCTTTCTTTATTGATGTTGATTCATGTGATGTAATCTTTTAATTGTTGTGCAAGCCATTCCTGGCTATATTAACTTGTACCGATCACCTCTAGGAGGCATCTCATTCCACCAATTCTCACATAAAGTACATGTTTGTTTTCTGGATAACATATGAGTAGGAACTATGCTCTAATATAACTGCACTTCGAAGTTCAGGCATGAAGGAAAGAAATAGAACAACGTACTGTGGTACCTGAAAGATGATCACGAAGACTTCCCTTTTGCAAGTACTCCAAGCATAACAACCTCTCTGGCTTCTCAGCACGGACGAATGTTCCATTGTGCCGCACAAGTTTCATCTCTGTTTCATAGCAGTAGCCTAAAAGCTGCACTATATTTGGGTGTTCAAGCCTCATGAGATGCTGGGCTTCGTTCTCGTATTGAACATCCTGAAGCCCTTTGATTGTCGATGCAAACCTCTTGACAGCAATCGTATTTCCATTTGTTAGGACTCCTGTTCAAATTTAGCTCTCCTATTGGTACATATAGCTTAGCTGGTAAAAGATAGAAAATGTATGATTTAAGTAATAATTACCTTATACACCTTACCAAAAGCACCTTCGCCTATTAGTTGGTCATCAGAAAAATTGTTTGTGATCTGCCTTAACTTATCTAGTGTTAAGTTGACGCTCCCCAGCCTACTACTTGCGTTGGAAACTCTCCCGAAGCGTGTGGTAGGCCTGCCTCTCGTCGGACATGTTTCCCCTTCTTCGCTAGAAACAGGGCGACAGCCAAAGCAGACTGGCGAACACCATGCGGAGGTTGTCGTCGCGGTGCCGTGGCTCTCCTTGAGGTTTCAGCCCAGCCCAACAGCCAAACAGCGCCACCAACCTTAACGCAGCCGCGGTGGGAGCCCTTCACCATGGATTGAAGCAGACGATTTTCTTCTACTTTGTCGATGTTTGATCGTTTCTTGAAAAGGACAACAACAACAAAAAAAAAAAAGTTTGCCGAGATGATTCCCATAATTCCTTCGAATTAATTTACAAGTTTTCATTGCACCGGCGCCAGTGGCTGCTATCAAGGGAATAAAGCTTTCTTTTTTTTTCCCCTTAAAAATTCAAGGGAGAAGCTGTGGAGCTGGGGTTGTAGGAACTAAAGCATAAGGGGTTCGTTTGGAGTGTAGGAAATTCATATGAATACTACAGAAATTTCATAGAAATTAGTTCAATTACAAAGATCTTGCGAATAAAACACTGTTTTGGCATAGTTAGTACTTGAAGGTTGAAGGTATCCTTGTGGCAAAATCCGAGAGGCAAAAAGTATAGATAACACAAATTAAGACATGTTGGATGTATCCTTGCGGCTTACTAAAAAGAAAAAAAGATATATATCCTTGTGGCATAAAATTCAAGGGACAATGGGCAACTTAGTAGATCCTACCTTGTTTTCGTCGTCCCACGGACTCACCGAGATGCTGCTCCTGGAGATGGCTGCTAAGAGCAACGTCCTGCCGGCAATCTACTGGATCCTCCCCGTGCCATGGCCAGTCTTTCGTGCTTTGTGCGCGCCACAGAAGGAGAGAGGTGGAACGGCCGACAATGAGACCGACCTGGTTTCTTCTTTTTTTTTTTTTTATAAAAAGATGAGCACAGCTGATTGGCAAGATGCGTCTAGCCTGCTAGTATAGTAGAGAGAGGTTTGCAGGCCATCCATCTTTACAGCTGTACTGAATATTTTGCGCGCCTTCCCGTGCTCTAACCACGAAACTCCCCGGACCGTCGTACGGTCGTAACTAACTTGGATCCTGCCGTGGTGTGCACGTGAATAAACAGTGAAAATACCTGTACTTCTTCTAAATTATAAGTTTTTATTTTATTTATTGAGATTCAAATATCTCATGTTTGGCAATTTCTACGGTCTTTCGAAATGATTGTGGACCGTCCATTTTTTTCCGATCAAAGCGTCATTTATCATCTATTACCTCCTAGGTGGTAATAGTATTTATTTAATTTTTATTTTATCAAATACGGTAAATAATGATAGTTTTAATTAAAAAAATCTTATTTATAGATTTTGTTGCATGCGCTCATGCGTAATCTTTAAGTAATATGGTTAATCTTTTTTTTTGTAATTGATATATTCTCATTGCCTTTTAGTGTACGTGACTTGATTAGTTTTAGTTACGTACATGACACCAGCGTGGCGTATGTGACTTGTAGTGTACATTTTTTTATGGAAGCCAGCGTGGCTAGCGTACGTGACTTGTAGTGTACTTTTTTTTTATGGAAGACTTAGTTTGACTAACGTACAAGACACCAGCGTGGGTCTAAAAAAGTACGTGTGTGTGGGTTTTTTTTTTAAATCATGTTTAGAATGTAACTTGAAATTGTTGAAGAACATTTATTTCTCTTTTTAATTTGTAGCTAAAATTTGTAACTAGTCTTTCTCACTGCGTACTAACTCCAAATGTGATGGTTTTTTTTTCTATTTTTTTCTAAAATCATGGTCTATCAAGGTATTGTGGTGTTATGAATAATATTTTACTCATATTCTATCGTGAACATTTCTAAATTTGAATTTAAAAATGTGAACTTGAAACAACAATTTGAAACATCATATGATTTCGGTTGAAGTAGGCATGAACATAAATTTTGTGAAACTCATCAGGATGTACAATTTTTGTTTTGGTCATTTTTTGAAACGACAAAACGATATTAACACTTTTCACAACATTTTGATATCTCTCTTGTAGTTTATGAAACTAGAAGAGAGATATCTAAGATTTGTTTTTTTCACAACATAAACTTATTATGCTCTTACTACTATTATTTTAATCACCTTTTCTTGTGAACATTTCAAAATTCAAATTTAAAAATGACAACTTTAGACGTCATTTCGAAAAACTAAATGATTTCATTTTAAAAAGTCATAAATATAAAAATTTTTATATCATCAAGATGTATAATTTTTATTTTGGTCATTTGTTCATTTCACAAAATCTAAATATCTCTCATGTAGTTTATAAAACTACTAGAGAGAGATATAATATTTGTGAACAATGTTACTAACACGATGTGAGATGAACAAATGACCAAAAATAAACATTGTAGATCTTGAGAAGACATGAAACTTTTGTAGTTGACAAGTTTTTAATTTAAAATCATCTTATCATGTGAAATAAGTTTGAATTTTAACATTCAAAAATTGTTTTTTTTTAAAAAAAGGCCTAGGATTGAGAAACAACCAAAAAATAAACATTGATCCTGAGAGGAAGTGAAACTTTATAGTTGACAAGTTTTTTATTTCAAACCATGTTGTCATGCAATACTACATTTGAATTTTTCAAATTTGAAATTCAATGTTTAGGGAAATTGATATCATCAGATGGACAATGTTTTTGATTACGAAGCCGGCGGCGGCGCGGCGCTGTGCGAGGGACGCGGGATCCCGCTCTCCCGTGGTCTCCGGTGGATTTCTTAAAAAAAAAAAGAAACTCCCCTTGGATTCCCTCTGCATGCCCGTGAATAGGGTGACGGCCTGACGGGGTTTTGTTTTTTTTTTTATTTCATTTATTAATTCCCTCACCTTTGCATGCGCCGTGAACAGGGGGACAGATGGTTTTATTTTTTTTATATTTCATTTATTAATTCATTTAGTAATTTGTCAAAATTATAAAAATTCAACGGTTCAGATTCAATAGAGATATTACCTCCTAATAGGTAAAAGGAGTACCTAAGCAAAGTTATTTTAATTTTCATGAGAATCAAATATCCTTATGTTAACATCGGGTATTACTATGAAAATATAATTAGTGAAGAATCTAATGATACTTATTTGGTCTTATAAATATTATCATTTATTAAATAAATTTGGTCAAATCTGATATGCTTTCACTCTCAAGAAAGTTAGAATTTGAGATATGGTTCTTTTTCCCTGCATTTCAGACATGGTTGATCGATAAGATTTGGGCGTAGGAGTCTATCTGTTCTAGCATATGAAAGTGAGCTTTGATTTCTCATTCAATTTGTTCATTGCTCGATTCCTGTAACAGTGGGGCTGGGCATATGCATCTATCTGCTCTTGTTTACGAAAGCCAGCTATAATTTCTCAAAGATTTAAATCAAGGAATGTTATCATGTGTTGTCATTAACATCTACAAATGCCCACCAAATTTTATCTCGCAGAAGCGATCTTAACCCTGGCCTACTGTAGTTTTTGTTTCTTAGCTGAGCGTTCTTCAAGTCATTTGTACAATGTACAAGGGATTCTGCTTAAAATTATTAGTTTAGTCTTGATCCATTTTGGTTAAAGTAAGTCTGTGTTCTGATAGCTTTAGATTGAAATCATACTATTCTAGAACGATGCCTGATTGATGATGCAGAGTGGGTCTTGCTGACGCTGCGGACGGTGACGGTAGGCCGTGACTACAGACGCCCGCAGCGGCTCATCCAGCCCCATCCTGAGCCTGCTCGCCCCAGCCACTTTCTACAGCTGGTATATTGTGTAAAATGTTTCCAAGATAACTGAACCTAGATGCTTCTCTATAAGGAATATTTTTAGATAACTGAACCATGCTAAACATTGTTTCCAGAATCATGCTAACTGAATGTGCATTTATGGCTTGAAACCATATTTTATTCATCAGGCTTGAAATAGCTCACTCATTTATGGCTTGAAACAACTGCCTTCTTGTATCGCATTTGGCATTAGGTGATTAGCTGTCATGGTGATTTTGAAGCACTCAGACGAACAGGCCCTCCATGAGTAGGGTAGGGTCCTAGAGATGCTTTTTTTTTAGATAATGGATTTAAAAATCCGGCTCCATCTATCAAAAGATAGAATCAGGCCAATTTTTTCTAGAGATGCTGGAGAGCACCTAGAACTCGTCCAGCCACGACATCTCCTCCCGCGAACACCTCCCTCGACCTTCCCTCTGACGCTCTCCTCCATGACCTAGAAGGCTGCCTGACCCGTCCCGGTTCCGGCGCCCAAGGCCACAACATCAACCCGACGAGAGAGAATCAGACCGCCTACAGCGAGGATCTCTTCAACGCCAAGTCCATTGAGGTGTGTTGCTTGTGCTCCTAACCTGCTCACCAAAATGTTTCCTCCAGCGTCATCTTGGTAGGATGCAAGTATTATGCTTGCTAACTTCGTTCTGTTTCAAAGATTGTCATGCGTACATGTGCACACCTACACCAATGGCCTTTACTGGATCTACGCTTGTAGTTCTGAGTGCTTTATACTGTAAGTTTCCCAATTAATAAAATTTGCTTAACATGTTGATTTTGAAATTGAAGCTCTTTACCATGTGGCAGCAGCCTGCAGCAGCACAAAATGGGACAGGAATGATTTCCTTATTCTCATATTTAATTCACTTGTTAGTTTTGTCACTGTCATCACACTCAAAAAAGTTATTGGACAATTACAAAAGTGGTCTCAAATTGCAACTTAGGAATCACCGAAGGAGTGCCATTCTTACCTGATTACCATTTTTACGATGGTGTTGGTGTATCTTTGTGCTCTTGAAAGAATTTCTGCTCCAGAATATTGCAAATTGACCTATTCTTTTCAGGATATGGCTGCACATTCAGCCTATATGACTTTAGAGGCGGCAGAGCTGAAACCTAGCTCCCGCTAAGTACAGGGAAGATACATATATGGCCGGGGAGGGTATTAAACTCACTTGCTTGAACCTCCTGTTTGATAACAGGGAAGTTACATATATGGACAGGGGCTCTCCTGCCATCGCCGTTGCTCCTTTACTCAGCCACAGCATGGCGAGCGCTCCCGGCACGGTGGCCTCTGCCCACGGCCATGGGGCCCACGACGGAGCACCAGCTCAGCTCGTTGATTCCTTCCGCGATCTCCGCTGCTACACTTTGCTACTGGAGTCCTGATGCAAACGGGAGCGACAATCGCCTTCTGTCCTCCACCTGCCCCTGCCTTCAAGCCTGTAGGATGGCATGTAGAATGGTCATCCAAATCCCCTTTCAGTTTCCAATCCCAAATTTTATTCTCATCCCAAGTCAAATTTTAGACTCGATCGTCCGGCCTGAACTAGAATAAGACAGCAAGCGCTCGTCGTCAGACTTTGCCTTGTCCAAGTGTCATGCATGTAACAATATGGAGCTGAAATATGGTACGTGCCGCGAATTTGGCGTGTTGTCCGATCCCGATCTTCCAGTAGAGAGAGACGTTGGCTACCGACACAGCGACTGCTGCGACCATCTCTGAGTCCGATGGGTTCCTGCCCAGGCTGTACCGCGCGACGCTTCCTTCACCTTGCGGATGATGCTCTTGCTCTCCATTCTTGCCTACACTTGCATGCATTGTGAACCTGTGATCAGTTCAGTTGCAAAAGTACAAAGGGTTGCTAACACGAAGCAAACTGGAAAACATGGCGGTAACAGAAGCTAGCAGATCAGATGGTTGCAGAGAGAGACAGAGAGAGGCGTACAGGCAGCAGATTGTGACTCCTGAATTTTCAGCCGAGCATTCCTTTCTTGATTCAGTACTTGACGTACATGGAGAAGGAGAAACTGCACCCCTACCTGCTGTCATTGTCAAACTGCTCCGCGCCATCAAGGATGCCCATCTTCCCAGCCTGCATGCAGCGGATCGAGCCTATTTCCATCCAACAATAACCAAAGAAGTTCTAATTAATGATCGGACAAGTGTCCATGCATATATTCATGTATTAATTTATAATATTATGTAAGTAAATAAATAGGACACAATCGTCAGAATTAAGGGTGACTTTTTTTTTGAGTATCAGAATTAATGGTGACTGATGAAGATGCAATCATGCAATGCAATAGGACACCTGTGTATAGTTGCAGGGAATTAGCGCGGTTGGAGTTTGAGCTGGCCGAGTAGGAGTTTGCACATGCCTGAAGGTGGAGTACATGAGCAGGCTGCAGGTAAATGTATGCCAAACGATTAAGGTGGATATTATCCTACCCACGTCCAAATCAGAATTGGGATTATATTTCTACACATACCCTCCCCAATTAACACAGATGTCGATTTGAATTTGGGCATTGAATATCCAGTGGCACGTATAGCTGTGTGTTCAATATATAAAAGAACCTAAAGCAGATCATCCAAGGCCGTCCCCTACCCCGGTGTATGTTCTCGCAATGTACCTGACTAGCCACTCGGTGGTCACCAACAGCTTCTATCAGCAGCAGTAATCTGCCTGCAGCCTGCTGTTCAGCTCTGCCTCATCCGCTAAAGCTGCCTCTGCCCACCTGTGGTAGCTCACCTCCTGCCCCTCCTTCGCCATCTTCTCCCTCATCTTCCGAAGGCTTGCACATTCCTGAACGCAGGTCAACAAACATATACGAAAACAGTAGTCAAATAAGCCAAACCAAGAGCCTGAAGAATATGACATACATTCTCTGCTGTAATGTAATTCTAATTCACAAGACAAGAATTCTGCTTACCTTGATAGTCTCTAGCAGTGCTTATTTTTCACACACTGTGGGATTAGTTTTCCACTCGGATATAAACTGGCTGCTACTCGCCTTCCATGATTTTCTGGGTCTTGCTGGATTCACCTTCACCAAGATCCTGGATCCTTTCTCTTCCGCTCTCATTCTCTTCAGCTTCCTCTACTGACTATTGCCATTCCACTACTTGACTATCTTCCTGCTCCTCCAGAGGTGTCTCTTGATCAAACTTGATGATTTGGTGGTCAAACAGAGAGGTATCTGATTGATCATTTGATGATGAGACATGTGTTAAGGTGTCAAGCAGGGTGGCGCCCCTGGTCATAGATGCAGTAAACGATCTCAGAGCCCCAATCTGCTCAATGTGTGCAATAATGTGATGTTTTCCAGCATCTTCAAGTCTTTACCAGCCAAACTCCTCTCCAATATCCCTAGGTGCCATGAAAGATTGATATTTTTCAGGAAGAAACTTCACTTCTTTCTGATATTTCCTCTCTGAAACAATAGGAACCAGCAATGCAGCAGTGCAAGCTTCAAGGGAGAACTTCTTCTCATCGATTTTGGTAAGGTAGATTCCAGCTCTTCTCACATCTCCTTTTTCAAGTAGTCTTCTAACTATGGCATTTAGCGTACGTGAGTCGGCAGCATATCCATTCTTCTCCATAGAGAGAAACAACTCATCAGACTCTTCTAGCAAACCTTCTTTTATATGACATTGTACCATTAAGCTGTAGGTTGTTGCATTAGGCACTAGACTATCGGAGAAGATAGCCGAAAACAGGCCCTTCGCTTCATCAATCCTACCAACTTTCAGCAAGGCATTAATCATTATATTAAAAGTCTGAACCTCAAGCTGAAATTCTTTTGAACGCAAGCCCTGAAACATTCTCAGTGCTTCATCAACACAACTATTTTCACACAGTCCTCCAAGAACTATGTTGTATGTGTTGACTCCCAACTGTGTTCCGCTGTCAACCAATTTCATGTAGAATTCCCTTGCAGCAACAATCCTTCCAGCCTGAAATAACCCTTGCAACATTATATTATATGTAATAGCATTATGTTTAACATCATTGCTCAACATTTCTCTGTAAATAGTCAGTGCATCATCAATCCTTCTGTTCTTACAGTAGCCATTCAGCAAAGCATTGTAAGTAAAATGGTCAGGTCGCAAGCCAATGGAGACCATACGACGAAGTTGCTTAACTGCTTCATTAATATTTCCACATAAGCAATATCCATCTATCAGTATAGTATATGAAACAACATCTGGTTTCACACCAATGTGTATCATCCGTCAAAGAACTCATGTGCTTCTAGAACCATTCCTTCTTTGCATAGGCTGTCCATTATTGTGCTCAGGAATATGGCATCGGGGTGGATGCCCCTGTTGATCATTTCAGAAGACAGTTCCTCAACCTTCTTCCATTCACCAATGGTACAGAGACCATGTATTAGAGAGGTAAAAGCTATGATGTCAAGACACAACCCTTCACTGACCATTTGATTGAAATAGGACACGGCATCCTCTACTCTGCCTGCCTTGCAAAGAATGTCAATTATCGTGTTGTAGTTGACTACATTTGGCCTCAAACCTTTCTTTCGCATTTCTATAAATGCAACCATTGCCCTATCCACCGTGTCATGTGTAGCGTAAGCATGTATCAGGATGTTGAAGACATGATGTTCAAGAGGAATACCATCTCGAATCATCAAATCAAGGAGATCATGCATATCATCAAGAGCTCCTTTTGTATGCACCCATGAAGCAGGCTGCAGTACGTGGTAACATTGGGTTTTTGACCCCTTCGACCATTGAATCAAAGATATTCTTAGCTTCTGTGCATCTTCCAATCTTGCAATAATAGTCTATAAATAGACTATAAGTGACAACATTAGGTTGAAGACCACCTCCAGACATCATTTTTAGCAGTCTCACTGCCTCTTCCAACTGTCCTAAAGAGCAATACCCATGGATCAGACTATTATATGACCAACTATCCGCAAAACACCTTTATCAAACATCTGTTGTAAGACTGCTTCAGCCTTGTCCATTGCTTGTGCCTTGCTCATGCCATCAATGACTGAGTTGTATGTGACAAGATCAGGCGGTGGAAATCCCCGACCCAGCATTTCATGAAATAGGATGTAAGCTTTGTCAACCTCACCTTCTTTAAAGAAGCCAACGATGACTGTGTTATATGACACCACATCGGGAGGACAGTTGTATCCGTGATCAGCCGTCATGTGATGGAGCAGATCGAGAGCCTCTTGACTCTTCTTCTCGGCCGCAGAGCCCCTTGATGAGAGTGGTGTAGGAGACCACATCAGGTGTGCAGCCTGATTCGAGCATTCGTTTGAGCACTATATCCATTGCGTCGCTCGTCCTCTTGCCGTCACAGAGACCCTTGATGAGAATATTGTAGGAGAAAACATCAGGTGTGCAACCAAGCTCCGCATTCGTCTAAACACTATATCCATTGCATCGCTCGTCCTCTTGCCATCACAGAGACCCTTGATGAGAATATTGTAGGAGAAAACATTAGGTGTGCAACCAAGCTCCGGCATTCGTCTAAACACTATATCCATTGCATCGCCCGTTCTGTGTCCATCACAGAGACCCTTGATTAGCTGGTTGAGGGTCATGACCTGCACCCTCCATCCCGTCTTGAGGAGCTGGCCAAAGGCAGCGATGGCAAGGTCCAAGCGGCCAACAGTGCAGAAGCAGCGGATGACGATGCCAAAGGTGCAAGAGTTGGCTGCCATCTTATTGACGCCGGCCCGGGCCATGGTATTGAAAAGGGACACGGCGACCGCAGCGCTGTGACACAGTGACGACGAGGTGTCCGCTCGGGCGACGACGGTGAGGAGACGAGTGAAGGCATACAGCGAGGCCGGCCTGGCCTGAGGAAGCAATTCAGCAAACAGGTTGAGCGCATCCTCTCGGCCGAGGCTCCCGGAGCGGTACCGCTCGACGATGAGCCGCTCCAGCTCCGCGCACGTGCGGCGGCCAGGCCGGATCCCTCGCGACATGCCTTGCCCTTGTGTGGTGGGAGGAGATGTGGAGTGGAGTGGATGGACTGAACGACGTTGGCGCCGGCGGCGTAGCGCAACCAGCGAGAGGGAGTGGGGGCAAGATGATTGTTGTGAACGGTGTTTTGCTTGAGTGGATGGGCCGAAGCTGAACGCCGGCGGCGCAGGTGGGCGGCGCAGCGCACCTGCGCGCCGCCACCCAGCCAGACGAATACGGCGCAGGGTGTGAAGTGTGGACTTGCGCGCTTGCCCCTGCCGTTGTCTCTACTCTAGTATACTTTTCAGTCTGAAGCTACTACGGGTCGGGTTCGGTTAATGGGTTTTGGCCTTTCGGGTAATTTGCCCAGTCCAGACGCCACGGCGGCGAATGGACCAGGCGCGACGAATGCGGCGGCCATGGCGGCGGCGGCGGAGAACGTGGCAGACTGGCCGGCGGTGGTCCACAACGGGGCGCAGAGTGCGACAACGTTCGGCTTCGCGGAGGTGGTCGTCGTCGGCCGCCGCGACGTCAGCACCTTCGGCAGCCACGGCGCCACCTCGCACCTCCGAGGAGTTTCAGCCTCGTTGACTTCGACTCCCTTGCCCTCGCCCGTGCCTAACTCAAGGCAAGCTAGCACGCCCTGTCCTCGAGCTCGAGATGCAGCCCCTGGCCTCACCAGATCCCCTAAATAGTCCCCTGCCCACTGCCCTCCCTTTGTTCTGCTGAATATGTATGTCATGAGCTTGTGCGTGTTTTGTTGCAGGACGAGAGAGGGTGTGACCTCTGCGGCGTGGAGATCACCGACGACGCGACGCTGGTGACCTCTCACCCGTTCCATCGTAGAACCGTGTTCGTTCCTCTTCGGCAATGAGGCTGGTGGGTTTCTCGTCATTCAGTACCGAGGCGAATTTAGGTTGGTTGGAATGCAATTGGGCCTTGACTGGGAATTTTTTGCATTCCAAACAGACCCTGAATGGGGAAATTACGAATTAATATATGGTTAGTTTAGTGGACGATTGAGATGGAAATGAGCCCAGTTCTGTCACTGAATTCGCTGCCCTGTTACTCACATATTTGCATTAGGCACTTTAAAATTGTGTGCAAACACCATATGCCTTAAAACTATCATCCCTTTTGTTGTTTCAATGTTTCACCCAGGTATCTATTGATGCTATTTGAGTTCTGTAATGTAAACTCTATTTACGGGCCATTGCATGATGCTTTCCTAGTTTCCTGATCCTGGGACATGGAGATGTGTCCGGTCCCAGTTAACAGTATCTTGAACTATGTGGAAAATGTATTCTATCACCAGAATATTACTCTGGAAAAAAAGTAAAAGGATAACCGTTAGAGAGGGAATAAACTCGTATTCCTCCAAACCCTGTGGAAGGGTGGGCAATATAAGTACTGCATACATGGCCTCTATTGGGCCTTCACTCATATACACTAACACCCCTCGCAGCCTGAACTACCGGGCGCAATGGAGATCAAGATCGACAACAAAGAAAGCAACACAACACTGGGGCCCCCCGCAGCCACAACTAGCCACCGTGATGTTGAGGTCGGATCGAACTCCGAGAACGCCGAGGGAGGGAAGTCCCTTGGTGAAGATGTCGGCAAACCGAGGTGGTCGGGACATGGAGGACCCGGACAGCGCCGATCGCAAACTCCAGTCACTTAGGGACAAAGTGCAAGTCAATCTCCACATGCTTCGTCCGTTGATGCCGAACCGGGTTGGTGGAGAGATAGACGGCGCCGACGTTATCACAAGAGACGAGGGTGGTCTTGGTGAGCGGGCTGTGAAGTCACCCAAGAGCCGACGGAAGACGCCTCGCCACACCGTTAGCGATAGCCCGACATCCGCCCCGACCGAGCGGAGACAACCGGCCGCCGCTTGACGACCAGAGACGAGGTTGCCGCCGAGAAAGACGGCATACCCGAGGTAGAGCGGCGAGTGTCCGACAGCCCGCCCGGGCCGCCGCTGTAGACAACAAGCGCTGGAGGGAGACCGTGAATAGCCAGCCGAGTCAACAGCACCACGGACATAGCGGGGAGAAGGCGCTTCATCGCAGCAAGATGTGGCTCCCGGGGATCATGCATGTGAAGACAGACCGCTGAATCGCATACGCCGATGTCGCCCGGTGAAGGTGAGGTAATCGCAACGCACTGCCCAAACTCCGAAAAAGAGGATCCGCCTACAGTGGTCGCCTTCATCGCCAGAGAGCTTCCGACCGAGTATCAACGGGAGTAGCACGTGGCTTGCAAGCCGCCATCCTAGCCCGCCGAGGATATCCGTGAGCATACCGTCCGCCGGGTGCAGAACAGCCCCCAAGGGCGAAGTCTCAACAAAGGACCCCCGTGAAGTGGTGAAGCGGACCGAGATCCTTCATAGCAAACTCCCCGCCGCAAAGAAGAGATGACGCTACCGAAGCAATGGCGGACCGAGGTCGTGGAGGACAATGTCATCAACATAGAGTAGCGTAAGCGCCTCAGCTCCATGGCGATAGACAAACGGAGATGTGTCCGACTTGGCTTCTCCGAACCCCAAAGTGAGAAGGTAGGTGGCAAACCGAGTACCAAGCACGAGGAGCCCGCCTCGCACCATAGAGTGACTTGTTGAGCCGGCAAACCGGATCAGCCGACCGAATCCACAAACCCCGCTGGCCGACCGCAAAGAAACCGGCCCCGCATAAGGTGCAATGGAGAAATGCATTCTTGATATCCGGTGATGCACTTGCCGGGAGCGAGAGAGAGCAAGTGAGAGGATCAGGCGCGACCGAAAGGTGCTTGACCACCGGACCAAGGTCTCATCATAATCAACACCTGTGTCGCCGGGTGAAGCCCCCGGTACCCACCGAGCCTTGTATCGCTCCCGACCGTTGCCACCCGACGCCAGTGCGCCCGTGATCCACTTGCCGGTGACCACATTGCCACTGCACGGACGCTGCACAAGGTCCCACGCCCGGTTGGCTAGAAGAGCCCCATACTCCTCTTCCATCGCGCGCCGCCGCTGAGGGTCTCGCCAAGGCGGCGCGGATGAGGTGGGTATCGGAGAGACCGCGAGCCGCTCCTCGGTGGCGGAGAGGGCCGCAGTCGAAGAACACCACCGCATGCCGAGTCACCATAGGGTGAGTGTGACGAGGGTCCCGGGTGAATGACCCGGCGGGTGGTAGACCTCGGATCTCAGAACACCCGTGTTTTTGCATCATTTTAAAAATCACTAAAAATTTGAACTTTTCGAATTACTACTAAAACATGATTTATTTTCCGCTAAACCGAAACCCTATTTTCGAAAACCCCGCATTCAAACCCTCACCATCTAGAAAATAGAGAACCTTGTTTGTTGCGTGTTGAACCTTATGGTCGCAAAGGATGCGAGGTAAGTTCTAGATTTTAATTATGGAAGATATTGCATGAGAACGATTTACTTAATTTTCTCCTGAATAAATATCGACACACATGTGTACCAAAAATATATATGAATATTTTTATGAGCACAATAAATAAATATTCTCGACTATAATAGTCATGGGAATCTAAATGTGCTTATACAAATATTTATAATATATACACTACACATGAAATAACAACATTCGGGGAAAACATGTGTGCATATATATATTTATACAAGTACATTTAGATAAATATTTTCATGGATAAAGACCATGGGAATATAAAAGTGCTTGTGTGAATAATTACAATATATATTTACACACATAAAATAATGAGGGAAAGGAATAAAGAAAAGGGAGGAAAACAAAGGAGAAAACAGAGAAAAGAAAGGGAAATGGGAAACAAGCTTTGGCTCAATCTCCCCTTCTCTCTTTTCGCCCAAACTCGCTTCCTCCTCTTTCTCTTTTCCGCGAACGGGCCGGCCCAAAGACTGAGCCCAAATAACCGAGCCCCAGCTCCACCTCTCCCCTCGCCGACGACCGGGTCCCACCATGCCGCCGCCTTCCTCCATCCCCTTCCCGATTTAAGACCGCACGGCCGCACGAACCGCTGCCCCGCCGCAAGATACCAACATCGCCGCCGAGCCGTCACATCATCACTTCGCCGCCAGACAGCACATGCAAGACATCGCGGCGGCCTCCGCTCCGCCGCCAACCACGCCGAGCACGGACCGGCAAAGAAGCAATGGAGCGTGGACCGTCGGGGGCAAACCGTCGATGCCGATGACAAGACTCCACGGCGAGCCCTCCGACCGGAAAGCAAAACACGACGCCAGCAGGCGGCCGGGAACCGGCCGGGCATCCATGTCCGGTCAACAAACACAAAGATCGCCGCGGGCCGAAAGCTTGGTGTTATCGCCATGGCGGCCGCTGTTGGTGAGGTGACCAATCGACGAGCCGGGCGGCGACGAGGCGCACGAGGACGTCGGGCGCGCACGCCCGGACTCCGCTTGGAGGTCTCCGCGCACAGGAAACATGCCGGAAAAGATCAAGATGGGAGAGAAATATCCCGCCACGGAGCGCCCATGGCCGCCCCTATAAATAGGGCCCCTCGAGCTCAATCGGTCGAGCCATCGGACTCCCGAGCCCGCTATGACGGGAACATGCGGTGCTCGCCTCCAAACCCCATCTCTTCCTCTCCTTCTCGCGCAAAACCGATTTCCCCCAAATCGGGACTTCGCCGTCGCCGCCGTTGGGTTGCACGCCGCCGTTGTGGTCATCCTCGAGTCCAATTGATCGGCGGCACGAATCACCAACCCCTCCTCTTCGTTTTCCTACTTTACTCACCCGCATTGGCTCTGCGGATGCGTCGCCCGCCGGAGCGCCGCCGCCGACACCGCCAAACCCGCCGCCGTGGGGCCATCCCTTGACCGACGTCCCGAGGCACGCCACCGTGTTCGTGGAGGGGACGGGGATATGCCGCGACGACCGCCGGCGAAGCGAGGAGAAACGCCGCCTACTCCCGGCGAGTCCGAACGAACGCCGCAGCGTCGGGGTGACGACGGGGGCCGACCTCCCGCCCGTCCGATGCCGTCTTTCCGTAGTAACGGCGCCACGGTGCGAGACTCAACCGAAGCCGCCACGACGACCCTCCGTTCCCCACCGTCGCCCGTAGTTAGGCAACGCAGCCGTACACACGTGGCGCCCACGTGGCGCCCCACCGTTGAAAGGTCCCTTGTGGTTTTTGGTAATTGAGTGTCAACATTAGGTGAACTAATATGTGTGATTGAGATAATACACGTGAGATTAGTTCACACATGTGATGATGCAATGAAGGAGCTTATTGCATATGAAACATGACATGGAGTCATGTGACCAAGGTGGTGAAGATCAAGACAAAGACTTGGCTTGAAGGACCGGTTGCAAGTGTGAAGGGCAAGTCATCGGACTTGGCGCCGATGGACCGACGCAATAGCGGTGAAGAGCAAGTGAGGTCAAGATCGATGGACCAAGAAGGTCATGTGATGATATGAAGTGGATCATATCATTCTTGATCGTGTTGGTGCATTGGTTGCATTGGGACTTGGAGATGGAGCGGAATGGAAATGCGCAAGGCAAAGGTATAACCTATAGGGCATTTCATTTCGCCGGTCATTGGAGGTTAGAGAAGTTTATGACCGGGTTTAGGATAGATGGCCGTACTATTAAGAGGGCAAACCGGTTTGCATATCGGTCATCTAGTGCCACTTGAGCGATCTAACTTTTGCGATGTGTTAGGATCGAGTGGCGTGACAAGAGCTAACCCGCCTTTGAAATGATTGTGAAAATGCTAACACACTTGCACATGGTGATGTACACTTGGTGGTGTTGGCACATTTGCAAAGGCGGCGGTGATTGCGGGGTTGAGTTGGGTTTGGGAACCGCCGGCGCTTTCGAGAGAAAATGAGATGCATATTTTCTATTGCGCCGGGATGCATCGCGGGTGGTGAAAACATGCTATTCCTCGTGCTTAAGTTTGGTATACTTGATGGGTAGCATGTCGAAGAGAAGGAGTCGGTGTTTCGGTGGAGTTTTACTGAAAACGCCGACCGGACGCCGGCCGGGACTTCGGTCTGCGGCGGCCGGACGCACCGACCGACCCTCCCGGCCGATGCGTTCGCGCAGAGCCCCGCGGCCGGTTTTGACCGGACGCAGGGACCGGACGCTGGGACCGAAGCTTCCGCTGTCGGACCGGAAGCACCGGATCGACGCGGCGAAGCCGCTATCGTGGGCCGTGTTGCTTGTCGCTTAGATCGACGGCAATGGTCGGACGCCTGGACCGACCGACAAATGGGCCGGGCCCGGCCCGGCCGCCAAGCACAAATCGTGGTTTCGCCCCCAACGGCTAGTTTTGGCTTGGGGGCTATAAATAGAGGGTGTGGCCGGGCCTTGGCCGGTGCTTTTGCACCTTGGGGACTTTGTGTCCATGCTTGTGAGTGCTTGAGAGCCCTCCCACTCATATATGCTTGATATCGCTCATCCGATTGAGTGAGAGATCGATTCCTAGTGCGCTATGCTGAGAGATCGTGATCGTGTGGCACTAGGTGTTCGTGTTGCAAGCCGGTGGGCTTGTTTTTCTTGAGGTTGCCACCTCCTAGACGCTCGGTGGGCAAGAGGCTTCGTGAAGCACGCAAAGAAGATCCAGCGGTGTCTCAAGAAGAGATTGTGAGAGGTTCGTGCTCACCTCGGGATCGTGAAGAGCAACTCTAGTGGAGCGTGTCATTGAGCTACCACACTTGTGTGTGGGTTCACACGGTACCCTATTGAGGGATTGGCTAGAGAACTCACATTGGTGAGTGTCTCGATCGAGCTCAGTACGTGGGATTTGGCAATCGCCATTAAGCTTGAGAATCATCACGGGTGATTCGCCAAACCGTGGAACCACTAAGGTGTTGGTCGACACAACGAGGAGTAGGGGAAGGTGGCAAGCTTCCCGAGACCCTTAAAAAATCACCGGTGTCATCTTGTGTCCACACTTCGCGGTGGTTTGCAATCTCTTCGCTCAAGCTTTGTTCTTACATTCTTATGTATATTGTGCTTGTGCTTGAGTAGAGTAGTTGTGACTATCTAGCTTGTGTAGCTTGATTAGTTACTTTGCTTAGCTTGTGTAGCTAGGTAATTTGAGCCTTTGGGTTAGGCGTGTGTTGCCTTGTCCATTGTGCATCTAGTGAGCTTAGGGGCTTTGTGCTTGCGCTTACTAGAATTGTGTAGGAGCTCACCCGTTTTGAAGTACTAGTGCTTAGGTTTGTGTGACCTTGCATTAGAATTGATTAGAGCTCAAGCTAGGCTTGTCACCTCACCTTTCTTGTGTAGGATCTTTTGTGAGGTGATTTAGAGTCTTAGTTAGAGGGGTGAAGTCTTGGCTAGACCGATAAGTTTAATTCGCATTTGTTTTGGGTTAGCTGTGCGATTAGTTTTCAATAGGGACTATTCACCCCCCCCTCTAGTCCCCATCTCGACCCTTCAACCGTGGCGCCCACACTGGACCCACGTGGCACCCACGTGTACCGAGATGTTTCGTGTACACCGTTTTTAAATACTAGGTCCACTCGGTTGATGTACACGAGGATATTATAAATACTATTTCCAAAGTGTTAGAAAAATTCTTTAAAAATTTGTAAATTCATTATTTGATTTATAGAATTTTATCATGTAATTAGTTCCAATATTATTACATGATAAAATTATATTATAATATTACCCTAATGATTTTATTAGGGATTAATATTATAAAATCCATATCTCATGCATACTAACTCCGTCTCTCGCTGAAACGACTTCCATAATTCATCTAAAAATCTAGCTCTATGCATCTAACCCATTGCCACCATAATGTTCTATGTTTGTTTTGTGTGCCATAGTTCGCCGGGTCTATCGGCACCGAAGTAACTTTCGACGACCGTTTAGGAGTTTTCCGTCCGAAGGTAGCTAGAGACGCCGACGCCGTGCCGATTCGTAAGAACCTCCTGTGCAAGTCCTTACCCCCTAACCCGACCTAATTACTAATAATTAATAAGATGTAAGATAAGTATAACAGGGCAAGCCGTGCGGGAGTGCTCACGTGCTATGTGCGTGGGGGCTTCGCTAGGCTTTGTCGTTAATATAACGTAAGTAATAATGTGAACCTTCCCAACAAAAAAGGTGAGTGGTGATGGTCTACATGGAGGTGGACTAATCACAATCGGGGATGAATCCCACGGAGAGATACTCGCCTCCCTAAGGACCGGTTCATAGACCTTCTACCCGGATGCGGTTATACGCACGCCCACACGCCGAGATGGGACGGCTTGATTCCACACCCCGTTGGGTTGAGGTATAATTTCGATCCAAGGTGGCGAGGGCGAGGCAACGATCTATCGGAGCCGACTTCGGATGCTAAGTGATCTTCCGAGGTCGGGTTGGTGTGGTTGCTTTGTGATCCTCCACGTAAAACAATTGGCGCATTGTTGATATCGTATACGAACTTATGAGTTGGCGGATGCTAGGTGATCTTCCGCAATGCTTTGTGTGCTAATGGGATGCTAGGTGATCTTCCCATTTCCAACCCCAGAAGTTGTGGTGAGGATTATACCAATATACCTAGGAGGCATCCAAGCTGGTACGGAGTCTCGTTAGGCTGTCGAACCATGGGCCATGGAGTAGACAATGCCTATCGTGGGGAAATTTGTACACCTCTCAGAGTTATTTAAATCTATTCAATAGCCACGTCTTTGGAATGGGCAAGTGCTAGGCCTGAACATCTATGATTAGATATACACTTATGATGACTAACCCGTGGTGTCATGACAAAGAATGATGACATGAGACAACCAGGGAACTAGCGAGAGCAGTTGTAGAGACTCGCTAGGGCCCAAACCCTTAATAATTACAACCCCGGGTTGGGACTTGCCGAAGTACGTCCGCACTCACCCCTCTATTTTTACGATATATCGGCACATGTGAAGGTAAGATCGATGACAAGGTAGAGGACAAAGTGTATCGTAGGAGATCGAGAGGTGTTTGCTTAGGAGAAGGACGTTGAAGCCCAGATTTCATCCATGCACAAGTCCGCCTGCGGAGTACGGGCAAGTTGTCATAGTTAATCCACCGCTTCTCGGTTGGCCAACTCGATATTGTAACCCGGCTTGGTGACCCTTCGTCGCCACCGTAAGCCCCTTTCCATCCTATATTTCTAATAGCTCGGTTTACTATTAATTACATTTTACCATTAATTACTAATAGACGTGTTTGTGGCGTGATCCCGGTGCAAACACGTGTGATTAATCTACCCATTGAAAGTGGGGCGTGATAGGATCAGCCCGAGCCAACGGGGTGGAGGTGGAGGAGGTGGCGGCGGTGGAGTTGGAGCCGAGGTGACGATGCCGGAAGCCGGCGGCGAGAGAGTACACCGCACGGCCGCCACGCCGGTCCCGCCCGTGAAGAGGGGCACCACACGAGGCCCCGGGCCGCACGCGGGCACGGCCAGGGGCACCGGCCGCGTGGCGTGGCGCCAGGGGCACCGGGGCCGGCGTGGCACAGCGAGTGGCCCGGGGCCGCTGCGGTGGCACGGAGTGGCGCCGGGCGCGCGGGCGTTAATGGGGCAACCTCGAGTACGTGGAGAAAGGCCGTAACGGGCGGGTGGCCGAACCGCCGTGTCGAGGAAACGGGACTCCAACTCGGGATCGTGGGAAGGCGTGGAAAAGGTAGAGTACGGAAATCCGACTCGGTCGAAGACGACGTGTCGGGAGATAAGAACCCGCGAGAAGTGAGGTCAGAGCAACGGTACCCCTTATGATCGGGGAGTAGCCAAGAAACACACACCGTGTCAAGCGGGGCGCCAACTTGTGAGGAGTAGTGGCGGCGAGGTTAGGGTAACAAGAATAACCGAAGACACGGGAGGTGATCATAGCGAGGAGGTGTACCGGAAGAGGGCGTGGTGGGAGTGGGAGCAGGAGAGGCCGTGGAAGGAAGCCGGTTGAGCGGGTAGGTGGCGGTGTGGAGGCTCGCCTAGAAGCGCGAGGGGCGAGAGGCCTGGAGAAGGAGAGTGCGCAAGATAACATCGTTCGTGGTGCGAATCATCCGCCAAATTTTGCCGATTCGGGAGGAGGTGTACGGGCAAGACATGCGGAGCTGAACACCATGAGCGAGAAAGAAGGAGCGGGAGGTGTTGTTATCGAACTCACGCCCGTTGTCACACCGACGGCCTTGATGGTGAGGCCGAATCGAGTGGACACCCAGTGCAAAGAAGTGGAGGAGAGTGGTGGAAAAGTCTCGGACTTGGCGCCAGTAAAGGGAAAGTCCAAGAGTAGTGAGAGAAGTCATCGAGTAGGACCGATAATACTTATAGCCGTAAATGCTAGGAATAGGAGAAGTCCACGGATCACGTTGAAGAAGAGCAAAGGCATGCGCCGCATGCAAAGAAGAAGAAGGAAAAGGAAGGCGCACATGGCGACCCAACCGGCACGCATGGCGCAGATGCTCATCGGCCCGAGTGCAAGGGAGGTGGGCACTCACGACCGAGCCGAGCCAAAGCGCCGCGCCTGGGGTGACCGAGTACGGGCGGTGCCGTGTAGAGGAAGAGGGAGTAGTGGCAAGGGCGGCTGAAGTGGAAGGCGGTATAGTGGAAGCAGGAAGGCGAAGGGAGTAAAGGGGTCCCGAGTCATCACAATGGAGGAGTGGACGCCCGCAGGCGGAATCCTTCATCGTGAGACCGTAGAGTCGAATTCAACAGTAACAAGAGTTGTCGCAAAGAAAAGGGGCGGATGGAAAGAAGGTTATGGACGATCCGAGGAGAAACAAGGACAACAGAAGACGAAAAAGGCCGGAGGCGTAACCCACGGAGGTGACAGAAGACAAGACCCATTCCCAACCATGATCGAAGAGGGACAGAAGGGTGAGGAGGGCTAAGAGAAGAAAGGCCTAGGCATGAGGGGTAGTGTGGAAGGAAGCCCCCCGAGTCGGCGATCCACTCCGGGCGCATGTGGTGCAACCCCCATGGTGCTGAATGATCGCGCCAGACGCTCGATTCCACCCCCCCCGTGCCGGGACGAGTCGGGCCCGCAGAAGCGGGGAAGGCCGAAGGGCATGGACGTAGTAAGGGCCGCCACGACCATGGCGACCGGCCGAGCCGGGAACAGGCCCGCCCATCGGCGCGCCCGCCATGGGTTGCCGAAGGATGGCCGTGGCGGACCTCCCAGCAAGCAGTGTGAGCCCCGCCGAGGAGAGCCGCTGGTCGCTGGCGGGCACCGCGCCGGAGCAGCGGCAAAGACGGCCGCGGGCCGATCGCACCGGACGAGCGCGGGCGGCGGGCGGCACGAGCACATGGGGTTCGGGTGCGCGCGTCGCCTCAAGGTCCTCACCCGTGGCCGCGTAGGCAAGAGGAAGTGCAGCGGCGTGCAGGAGGGGCAGCAGCAAGGGCGTGGCCGGGGCGCGCGCTGCCCGCGCCTCCGCCCTGCGCCCTCACCGTGGCAGGTCACAGAGGGCAGAGGGAGGGGCGGCGGGCGGCCAGGGCCGCGCCGCCAAGGCATGCAGCGCGCCAAGGCCGCGCCCGCTGCGCGCACCCGCCGCCGAGGCCGCGTCTGGGAGGAGGGCCGCGCCCGCGCCTCCTATGCTCGCGGTGGCGGGGCCAGGGTGTGCCCGAGCCGTGCCTCGCGCTGGCGTGCTCGCGTCCCCGTGAGGTCCGCCGGGCTCGCTAGGTGGGCCGCGCCCGCACCGGGCCGCTGGCCCGCCTTCCGCTGGGCCGCCGGCGCAGAAGGCCGCGCCCGTCTCGAGCCGGGCCGCGTAGCGCAGCAGGCCGCGGCCGCCCGCGCCCGCGCATGCCCGAGCCGCCCGGGCGAGCCAAGCGAGTAAGCGCCCGCGCCGGTGTAGTGGAGAGGAGGGAAAGGAGGAAGAGGCAAGCACGGGGGGAGGGCGGCGCCGGCGGCCGCCGGCCATGGGCAGCGGCGGCGGCGGGAATCGGGAAGAGAGAGAGGACCGAATCTAGGCCGATACCATGTTAGAGAGGGAATAAACTCGTGTATTCCTCCAAACCCTAGAAGGGTGGACAATATAGTAGCTGTACATGGGCCTCTATTACTTGAATGAGTTCAGAAAAGGATCCCATGACTTGTACAAATTACTTGAATGTTCTTGCCAACAGAAGATATAAACTCAAGATGTATTTCATGGTTACCATTTCTTGTACCACAGTACTCCATTTATTGGTCATTATAATGTTTCAGTTACTAGATTAAACAAAAATTTTGTGTTTGAGGTTACTATTAATACACATTAACAGTGCCTTTTATTCGAACTAAATCCTTCCCTTTGTGTTATTTTCATCCTATATATAGGGCGCAAGACTCTCACAAAAGGAGTGCGATATCAGTGAGTTCTTTGTCTACAACTCTCAGTATGCTGGTGGAACTGCATCTCTCAATGCCTACAGTTGCAGCTTCAATTGTTCTCCACCACTTTGGTGGTAAGAGTTTCCATGCTGCCCCAGTCATCACCACATCTTCTTTGGTAATGTATAACAACCTAGTCGAAGGTGGAATTTGTGAAGCTGCAAAATAGTCATATAAAGTTGTTGTGCTTGAACTTGACTGTTTTGTGGAGCTGCAGAGTGCTAAATTTCCTTGTTCCTACTCAAAATAGTCACATGTTCTCTCTGCCATGGTTGGGCACTTATTTGTGGACATACTGTGCATGTATTTATCTAGGGTCTAGGCAATAACTTTGGTGATGTATGTCTATTTTGTACACTATGGCCTTATATACCAAACCTTTTTATTGGCATATGTATGTTACTCTGAAAAAGTTCTCGTCTAATTGTTGTTCATCAAAATTTTGATTTACATATTGATGTTAGCAAGCAATGTGGAATCTCAACTTTTAATCTGCATATAGTACAGAGGAAAACCTGATCCATTATACTGTCTCATATGGTGGTGTCTGAATGTTTAACTAGCAATGTTTTAACTGATTTGCATATATGTAAAGCTTGTTTGGTTGGGGCAGTATGGACGATTAAATATTACAGCTGCAGCCTGCAGTCCAGGCCTTACAAATTCCTTTGCTATGCTAGAATATGTTTTAGCTGTTGCATCATATCAGCTAGCAATTTTCTTTGCATGGTTATCTTCATTGTGGGCCATGGGCATAATTGTGCATAAAAGCCTGCAGTAATTTGTACTTTTCCAGAATGCCAAGTTATTTAACTTTGTTATTAGGTGTTCTTCTAATATGATGAAACAAATCAATAGACTGGCCACTAGAGTCATGAATAATTTCTTCTGAACCCGATCATACACTCTAATTGGAATAATGAAAGCACATTGTATCAGAAACCTGGAGACTGGTGGTTGTCCATTGATTCTAGCTCAACTGTTTTTCATTTTCTTGGTTTGTAGAGGTATCACAATAATAATGTCACATGGGATTAAAATATACTTTTAATCATAACCAGACATGTTCAAATTTTAATCTTTGAAGTTGAACTTGATCCTAAAGTTGCATCTACATCTTACATTTGTCCATAGAATTGCCAGTATGTTTGCATCTACATCTTACAGTCACCTAATTTGTTTTGCATGGCTTTCTGCAGTCTGGGCTGGCTTTCCTCAATGAGGCCGAGAGGGCAAAAATTCATCGTGGATGATCACATAGGCACTCAAGGGACCTTTATTGCACAGATTCAATTGAAGTTGTGATTGAAGATTGGAAAATGCGAAAAATGCTTGTGATATACTTGAAAATGGAAGCAGCCAGTCTCAAGAATCAAATGGTCTAGATTTGATGTTTACAGATTATATGACAATATTAAATCTCAAGAATAAAATGCATGACAGGAATGTTTTTCCAAGGGAAAGAAGTAGGAAACTTTTTTGCTTAGCTTGGGATGGAGAAGGCACATTGAGCTTTTTTGTGAAGGGTACAGGTAAAGCACTTGTTTTCTCTGATTGTTTATGTTTTATGTTCTAAGAAAATAAACAATGTGTTGTCCTTGAAAAAAAGATGTGTTCTAGGTTATAAGAATTCCTCTGTTGTAATGTACCATGTAGGCAGTTGATTCTCGGTATCTAACTTCCTCATTTCACAGGACATCAAGAATGGTTTTCAGCATTAGCTTTGGGGCACTTTGTATTCGATCTCAATTATGAAGTTTATTTGTTGTTTGTTGCCATCCTCTGGGATCTGATTTTTATCCTTCAAGATCATGGAGCCATGGAGGACGCCAGGTCATGGACTCGCTCTTCAGGGCTAGTTTCCTTGTCACTGAGTCAGTCAGGAACCACAATGCGGAGGCCCTGGTGGTGACGGCTGGCCATGGATCATCTCATGTCAGGGGTTGAGACGATGGTCACATCGTTCGTTGGTCTGACAGTGCAAGAGCACCCAGGAATGCTTTGAATTTTCATGTTCCGCGGCAGAGGATGGAGTAAGAAAGCAACCTATTGGCTGGCTATACAAAATAATGTTGGGGGTTATCCAACTCTGTTGTTGATTGAAGTCCCGTTCTCCGTCGACACACAAACACTACAGAACAGCACATGGTTGGGATGTCTTTCATAGAAAGAGAAATTGAACCCATGCAAAAGTGGGGAAACAATTGGAGTTGAAAATGAGATGGCATGAAATTTGCATATATCCTAGAATTTATTTTGGACAGCTTATAATAATTGAGCATCCAGAAAACCCGAAGATTGCACATGCATAATAAAAGCTTCCAAACAAGCAGGTAAACTTGACAATGCTCTATCCTTACATTGATGTGGTGACTGGTGACACAGATATCATTCAAAAGAGCAACCTCATTAGTAAAAGGTAATTATGACCGGAGAGACGTACTCGCTGGTTAAGCTTGCTTCCGATCGTTAGCCGCGATCGCCACCTCGCCACTCGCCACGGCAGTCAAGCCCCTGAACGAAGATCCAGAGATGAGAAGGCAAAGGGACGCGATCGCGACGCGATCTAATCGAAGAGAACTGCGGGCGTTGCCGGCCAGGCCACCAGGGTGTGCGTGCGGCGTGCCTGGTGCCTGGTGGGCTGCAGTCAGGAGGAAGTAACGGGCTTGCAGCCAGGCTGCTGTGGCAGAAAGTTGGGCCAGAGGCGGTGCGGATACAGTAAAAAATTTCGGTATTACAACCGCATTTAGCCGTGGTGCGACCGCACCCAGCGCTTCCGTAACGTGGCCTGCCCGTGAGTAAAGGTACTCGTTACATAGAAGTGCTCCATGATTGGGAAGAAATTGAAGTTATTACTGAATTATACTTATTTAAATCCCACGGGATTTCCACAATGAACTCTTTTGATTCTGTGCAAAGGAGCAGCAGCATGTTCCATGTTCATTCTTTTTGATTTGGTTGTTTGAACATGAGACACCAACTTGTATCACAGCAGCTAAGCAATTGAGTATCTTAGAATCATTATACAACTCCGCATGCAATAGTTCTCCTTGGGGTCAATGATTTCTGATATCCTTGTCAGGTAACCTGCCTCAGCAAGAAGTGGTTCATGCCTTCTATGAACATATCATCTGTTGGTGCTTCCTCGTGAACATCTCGTGAGTAACCCCAAAGCTGTAGGCATCACCAGCAACTGATGCTTGACCACTGGCCCACATTCCGCAGGAAATTCAAATATCCTAACTCCTATAAAGCGGAGAATCTCCACTCAGTGAAGCCGACATACGCGCCGACACATCACCGCCCACTATCGTGATTTTCAAAGATCTCCTTGCCCACGTCAATGCCTAATAAACCACTATCGACACCGTAAATTTGTTGATCCACCACGCTGCATGCACATGGTATCAACGTATTCTCCTGCCCACCAAGAATGGAATTAATTTTCCATGTTGAGCAGGTCATGTCAGGTTTCGCTACGCAGCAGCTACGAACAAGCACCCACCAACCATTGATTATTGCTAAAACTGCAGGCACTACTTAGAAGTTAAGATTTTTTAATGGCGTTTGTGCCTCTTCCCAATTCCTCTCCAACATTTCCTGTATATACAACCTCGATCGTCCCCCAGTTTTGAGTGTCTCACCCGCCATTGTCCCTACTGTTAGCGCAAACCAGCATCGTCGTCCTGATCTGCCAATCCGATCCATCCATCACGCATTGCTGGCCCCAGCAAGATCTCGCTGAAGCTGCTGGTGGAGACGAAATCCGCCAGCGTGTTGCTCGCTGAGGCCAGCAACGACTTCGTGGACTTCGTGTTCAGCCTCCTCACCCTCCCCCATCGGCGCCGTAAGTGAAGCTCGTTCTGCCAGCACCATGCACGGCAGCGCGGGCCGGGTTGTATGTTTCCCGGCGCCGACAAGTCGGAGCTGCTCCTGCCCGTGTTGCACCCGGACGCGCCACCAGCTGTTGCGCCTAAGGTCACTCCTCGCCCAAACGCCGCCGGCTGGCGCCGCTAACGGCGACGGAGGAGGTGGACGACGAGGAGAAGCGGCAGCCGCAACGTTCTATGATCACTTTGCCACTCAATTTTAAGTATTAACATTGCTCGGAGTGCTCTCTTTGATTAAACGATGAGTTATGGAATCTTTGATTTGAGTAATCTTTTGCTAGTCTAATCTCATTCATCCCCTCTTTTAGGGGTTTGTAGACTAACTATGCATATATTTTATGCCCATAGCAAGGTGTTGATCTTATGCTTCCAAAGCGGTTAACATGATGATTATGGAGATACGTTCATCCTTCTGTATATAATTGAAGCTACTCCCCGCAGTTAAATGATCTTAATTTCTCATTATAACAGTTGACAACGGCATAAGCATACAGTAAGGGCACTAAATCAAGGCAGTTTAATTGACTGATAAAAGAAGTGATTTCTGAAGGGTGGAGGTACCTGAGCGACGTATCCAGTGGTTCCTTCGTATCCCAATAGTGCTTCAGTCCAATATTCAAATTTGATTGGTCCATGGATTCACCAATCAGCTTTGTAAGGCCAAAGTCAGCAACATAAGCAGTCCAGTCACTACCAAGGAGGATGTTGTTAGGCTTCAAATCACAATGGATCACTAACCATTGCTAGAAGATATTCAGTGCATCCGCTACATCACCGCAATGTTCAATAGTTGGATTAGACTTAACTTGTGTGTCTGCTCATGTTTGGATGAGCCACCCTGTCCAAGCTGTACCTGGGCATGAAGTCAAACACAAGAGCTCGGAAGTCATTCCCCAGAGTCTATACTGGAGCAACAGGTGATAATATTATTGACTGTTCCTATGCTGATTTGTCGAGCCTCATATTCAGCCAAAAACTCGAAGAAACCAGGGTTGTTGAAGAGGAATACTCCCTTGACAGTCACAGAATCCCTAGCACCTGTAAGAGACATGAGTAACAGATCCATATTTTCCAGCTCCTATCAGATTAGAGGCAAACCATCCGTAGCTTCAAAAGCTGAAGGTATGAAACTCTAGGAAACTTGTTGTCCAACAAGCGGTTTTGCGTAGCATTGATCCTGTCCAATCCTTTTCTCCGCTTGAACAGAAAGAACACAACCAATAGAAGAGATAAACATATAGCGATGCCAAGGGCTTGAAAGAAAATCTTCAGTTGTAACCGTCATTGCTTTCGGTGGCTGTGTGGCCTGACCTCACATGGTGGCAATTTCAGCTCTGCAACGCCCCCCACAAAGCCCATCATTTCCAATTGCAGAAAACCCACTCATGTTAGCAAGCAAACACCCCTATGACGCACCTCACCGCCTAGATGGTTATAGGAGATAGTCCAGCTTTACAAGAGCACCTGAGTTCTGTGAAGAAGCTGGGGAATGGCCCGCACAGTTAAGCGAGCTAGGTAAAGTTTTTGCAGCCCATAAATCATGCTCAACTCTTGAGGGATGCCACCAGACAGACCATTTTAGGAAATCCAGCATGCTCAAGCCCTTCAAATTACTAATTGATGGAGTGGATGCTCCCAGTGAAGTAATTGTCATCTAGATAAGTACACTAAACTTGCACAGTTCCAATTGCTCCTGGTACTTCACCAGATGTTGTTTCTGACAGATGCATGGCCGCCTGAGCCACCAATTTGTGGGGGGAAGAACACCGTAAAGATAGTTATGAGAAACAACAACAACCCAAAGAGACAGGCTGAATATTACTCCAGGGTAGCACCGGTGTTCTGTTGATAATGTCATGGACGTTAACCTCTGCAAGCTCCTGCTGTCTTCAGGAATGAACCATTGAGCTCATTGTCTGATAATATAAGGGTGAGGAGTTGTGTGAGGTTGCCAGCGAGGGGCGGTATACCTCCTGATAGGAGATTCCTCCAGATTGAAAGTTTTCAGGTTCTGAAGTCTTCCAATGTCCCCAGGTATAACACCATGAAGATTATTTCCATCGAATTCCTAGGTCCTCAAGGCTGATGTGAGGCTTCCGGAGCACCTGAGGGATAACCCCGATGGTCTGGACATGAGTAGCAACTGTATAGGCCCTTGTAAATTAGCCAAAAACCTGAAGACCTCCTAGGTGTTATTACTGATATTCTAAACCGTAGACGCGGCGGGTGCAGTTTGTGAAATATCTAAGGAACTCCCCAGTCTACAACATCCCTCAGCTTTCTGCGCATGTTAGCTCCCATTTCAAGTCTCACTGGGCAGAGCTTCCTTTGGCTTTAGGAAAATCTTCCTTCAAAGTTGTTGTTAGCAAGATTCAGGCCTAGGTAATTTAGTGGCATTTGAGAGGGAAGGAGGGAGCGTTCCAGAAAGTTGTTCTTGTTCCTAGCGCCACTCAAAAAGAAGCATCTTCGGTTAGTGCAGGTTCCTGCTCAGAGCCCAGGCAATTCGCCATGCAGATTATTTGAACTGAAACCGAAATTTGAGCTGACGATATGTTAAAGAAGAGGTGGAATTGCCTGTGAGGTTGTTCTTCCCAGCTTGATATATTGAGATATCTCAAACGGAAAGACCCTCTGGGATGGTTCCTTCCAGCTTGTTCTGGTATTATTCCTTTCAGTACAGAGAGAGGTTACCATGATGGAGGTATATGTCCTACGAGATTATTCCTGGCCAATAGAGGAGCGCTATATACATGACCCCCAGACCACTAGGAATTTGCCCACGAAGCTGGTTCATGGCTAATCCCAGGAACACAAGGTTGGAAACAGTTGGCTAGGCCTGCAGGAATCTCAAGCACCGGCAAAAGAGTTGCTTTTGCCCAATTGAGAGCGCAGACGGTGTAGCCGGTTGATGGTGGTAGGTCCCTGACAACATGTTGCCGCATATCGATCGTCAAGGAAGGTGTGTTGCCGGCGACAGGTGAGATGATGCCTCCCAGGCTGCGTGTGCTCAGACTCAGAGAAACCACCCTGCCTGTCAGCGCTGCATGTCACGCTGAGCCAACGACAGTGACGGAGCTGCTGCCGTTCCCATGACATCTTAGGGAGCCCGAGTCATCTGACAGCGCCTCTTTGAATGCCAACAGTGCTTCAGGTCGCCGTGCTTTCCAACAAGAGATGAGGAATCAGCTGGCCAGACTGTGAGGAGCACCAGCATCACAAGGGTGAGCATAGAATGCTGGACGTCATGAGCTGCAAGGCTTCACCCTGAAACCGTGGATATGTACACGAGTGACACCTGTTTGTTGTTTGTAATACAATCTATATGTGCAGCGAGGTAAAAAGATAAACAGTTTCTTTGAAAGGGCGTAGCAGTGATGTGATCCCTACGGAACAAATCAAGACCCTTTACTTGAAGAAATGAGGATTTGTTTGAGGCTGTCACTTTCGCGTGATTTGAAGGCCCGCCAACAAAAGCACCTCATACGGCCCGACCTGTCGCCGCTATGACTGCTGACCGCGGCACCTCTGCACAATGTACAAAAAATGCCCTTACGTGATTGATGTTTGTGGTCTTCTGGTTATTTATGGAAGGATTTGAGGAAGAAAAAACAAAGAATATTCCCTGCGTAGCTGGGTGGAGGAGTCTCTACAGTGGAGAATTTCTAAATTTCAAAACGTTTATAGAACATTAGATCAAATCTGTGCTGCACGAGAGCAAACAAATAGTACAACGTGAATACCTTTGTATTTTGATAGAGGAACTAATAATTAACAGTGTGGAACTAATAATCGCGATTAAGATGGATATTATCCTACCCACGTCCAAATCAGGAATGGGGATTATATTTCTACACATACACTCACTAACAGATGTCGATATGAATTTGGGGATTGAATATCCAGCGGCAAGTATTTCTCAATATATAAAAAGAACCCAAAGCAGATCATCCAAGGCCGTCCCCCACCCCGGTGTATGTGCTCAAGCTAGGTACCTGACCACAGCGGTGGTCACCAGCTGCCATCAGCAGCAGTCACCGCCTGCAGCCTCAAGCTGCTCCAGCTCTGCCTCATCCGCTGGCCAGCTGCTTCTGCCCACCTGTGGTAGCTCTCACCTCCCGCCCCCTCCTCACCATCTTCTCTCATCTTCTTGAAGGTTGGGTATCATTCCCGAATGGCAGGTCAACAAACATATACGAAAACAGTAGTCAAATAAAAAAACCAAACCAAGAGCTCATCATGACATACATTCCCTGCTGTAATGTATTTCTATTTCACAAGACAAGAATTCTGCTTCACATGATATAGTACCTTGATAGTCTCTAGCAGTGCTTATTTTTCACACACACAGTGGGATTACTTTCCACTCGGATATAAACTGGCTGCTACTCGCCTTCCATGATTTTGGGTCTTGCTGGATCTCACCTTCACCGAGATCCTGGATCCTTTTCTTCCACTCTCATTCTCTTCTCAGCTTCCTCTACTGACTAATAAGCCACCCAGATGACTGCTACTGACTATCTTCCCTACCTCCAGAGGTGTCTTCTGATCAAACTTGATGATTTGGTGGTCAAAAACAGAGAGGTATCTGATTGATCATTTGATGATGAGACATGTGTTAAGGTGTCAAGCAGGGTGGCGCCCCTGGTCATAGATGCAGTAAACGATCCTCAGGAGCTCAATCTGCTCAATGTGCAATAATGTGATGTTTTCCAGCATCTTCAAGTCCTTACCAGCCAAACTCCCTCTCCACACTATCCCTAGGTGCCATGAAAGATTGATACTTTTTTCAGGAAGAAACTTCACTTCTTTCTGATATTTCCTCTGAAACAATAGGAACCAGCAATGCAGCAGTGGAAGCTTCAAGGAGAACTTCTTCTCATCATTTTGTAAGGTAGATTCCAGCTCTTCTCACATCTCCTTTTTCAAGTAGTCTTCTAACTATGGCATTTAGTGTACGCGGAGTCGGCAGTATATCCATTCTTCCATAGAGAGAAACAAGTCATCAGACTCTTCTAGCAAACCTCTTTATATGACATTGTACCATTAAGCTGTAGGTTGCTGTGCATTATGCACTAGACCGTCGGAGAAGATAGCCTGAAACAGGCCCTTCGGCTTCATCAATCCTACCAACCTTCAGCAAGGGCATTAATCATTATATTAAAAAGTCCGAACCTCAAGTTGAAATTCTTTTGAACGCGAAGCCCTGAAACATTCTCTCAGCTTCATCAACACAACTATTTTCACAGTCCTCCAAGAACTATGTTGTATGTGTTGACTCCCCAACTGTGTTCGCTTGTCAACCAATTCTTCATGTAGAATTCCCTTGCAGCAACAATCCTTCCAGCCTGAAATAACCCCTTGCAAACATTATATTATATGTACTAGCATTATGTTTAACATCATTGCTCAACACTTTCTTGTAAATAGTCAGTGCATCATCAATCCTTCTTGTTCTACGTAGCCATTCAGCAAAAGCATTGTGGGCAAAATGGTCAGGGTCGCAAGCCATGGAGACTCATACGCACGGGGTTGCCTAACTGCTTCATTAATATTTCCACATAAGCAATATCCATCTATCAGTATAGTATATGAAACAACATCTGGCTTCACACCAATGTGATCATCCGTCACAAAGAACTCATGTGCTTCTAGAACCATTCCTTCTTTGCATAGGCTGTCCATTATTGTGCACAGGAATATGGCATCGATGGATGCTCTCTATTGATCATTTCAGAAGACAGTTCCTCAACCTTCTTCCATTCACCAATGGTACAGAGACCATGTATTAGAGAGGTAAAAGCAGGATGTCAAGACACAATCCTTCACTGACCATTTGATTGAAATAGCACGCATCCTCTACTCTGCCTGCCTGCAAAGAATGTCAATTATCGTGGTTGTAGCTGACTACATTTGGCCTCAAACCTTCTTGTCGCGATTTATAAATGCAACCATTGCCCTATCCACTGTGTCATGTGTAGCATATGCATGTATCAGGATGTTGAGGACATGATGTTCAAGAGGAATACCATCTCGAATCATCAAATCAAGGAGATCATGCATATCATCAAGAGCTCCTTTTGTGGCGCACTCCATGAAGCAGGCTGCAGTACGTGGTAACATTGCCTTTTTGACCCCTTCGGACCATTGAACCAAAAGATATTCTTAGCTTCTGTGCATCTTCCGATCTTGCAAATACAATAGTCTATAAATAGACTATAAGTGACAACATTAGGTTGAAGACCACCTCTAGACATCTTTTTAGCAGTCTCACTGCCTCTTCCAACTGTCCTAAAAGAGCAATACCCATGGATCAGACTATTATATGACCAACTATCCCGGCAAAAACACCCTTTATCAAAACATCTGCTTGTAAGACTGCTTCAGCCTTGTCCATTGCTGCCTTGCCATGCCATCAATGACTGAGTTGTATGTGACAAGATCAGGCGTGGAGATCCCCTCACCCAGCATTTCATGAAATAGGATGTAAGCTTTGTCAACCTCACCTTCTTTAAAGAAGCCAACGCATGACTTGTGTTATATGACACCACATCGGAGGACAGTTGTATCCGTGATCAGTCAGCCATGTGATGAAGCAGATCGAGAGCCTCTGACTCTCTGCCGCTGTTTCCCTTGATGAGAGTGGTGTAGGAGACCACATCAGGTGTGCAGCCTCGATCTCGAGCATCGCTTTGAGCACTATATCCATTGCGTCGCTCGTCCTCTTGCCGCCACAGAGACCCTTGATGAGAATATTGTAGGAGAAAACATCAGGTGTGCAAACTAAGTCTCGCATTCGCTCCAAATATATCCATTGCATCTCTCGTCCTCTTTGCCATCACAGGAGACCTTTGATGATGAATATTGTAGGAAAAACATCAGGTGTGCAAAACTAAAGCTCCGGCATTCGTCTAAACACTATATCCATTGGGATCGGCCGTTCTGTGTCCACTCACAGAGACCCTTGATTAGCTGGTTGAGGGTCATGCGACCTGCACCCTCCATCCTGTCTTGAGGAGCTGGCCAAAGGCAGCGAAGGCAAGGTCAACTAAGCGGGCCAACAGTGAAGCAACGGAGTGATGCCAAAGGTGCAAGAGTTGGCTGCCATCTTATTGACGCCGGCCCGGGCCATGGTATTGAAAAGTGACACGGCGACTCGCAGCGCTGTGGACGCGGTGACGACGAGGAGTCTGGGTGCGGGCGATGACGGTGAGGAGACGAGTGAAGGCATACAGTGAGGTCGGCCTGGCCTGAGTAGCAATTCAGCAAACAGGCTGAGCGCGCGTCCTCTCGGCCGAGGCCCTGCAGCGGTATCGCTCGACGATGAGCCGCTCCAGCTCCGCGCACGTGCGGCGGCCAGGCCTGATCCCTCGCGACATGCCTTGTGCCCTTGTGTGGTGGGAGGAGAGGTGGAATGGAGTGGATGGACCGAACGCTGCTACGGCGGCGTAGCGCAACCAGCAAGAGGGAGTGGGGGCAATATGCTGTGAACGGTGTTTTTGCTTGTGTAGTGAGGAACGGTGGTGGATGTGGCGAAGCCGAAGCCGAACAGGGCGCGCAGAGTGCGATAACGTTCGGCTTCGCGGAGGTGGTTGCCGTCGGCCGCGGCGACGTCACGCGCCTCGGCAGCCACGGCGCCACCTCGCACCTCCGGAGGAGCTTCAGCCAGCGCACGGCTCGACCGCCCCCTCGCCCCCTCGCCCGCACCAAACTCAAGGCAAGCTAGATCCCCTGAGCTTCGAGCAGGCCCCTGGCCTCACCTCAGATCCTCTTAAAATAGTCCCTCGTTTCCTTTGTTTTGCTGAATATGTTTTGTTGCAGCAGCTGCAGAACGAGAGGGTGTGGACCTCTGCGTGCGTGTGAGATCACCGACGTACGCGAAGCTGGTGACCTCTCACCCATTCCATCATAGCACCGTGTTCGTTCCTCTTCAGCAATGAGGCTGGTGGCTTCTCGTCATTCAGCGTTCCGTTGAGGCGAATTTAGGCTGGTTGGAATGCAAAGCTGGGCCTTTGTTTGGAATGCGGAGCCCTGTTCTGGCCTCTTTCCTTTTTGCCTGAAATTTCTGGGAATTTTTTTTTATGTCAAATATCTAAATGGGGAAATTATGAATCATTTATGGCGAAGCTTAGTGGACTGAAATGCTCACTGAATTCGCTGCCCTGTTACTCACATATTTTATTAGGCACCTTCTTTGAATTCAGTAAACACCATATGCCTTAAACTATCATTCCTTTGATGTTTCAGCGTTTCACCCAGGTATCTAATGAAGTCAGCATAGATTCATAATTGATTAGGCTTGGCCAGCGCCAAGAAAATGCATCTCTCTTACAATCATAGAACTCCTAGGAACAATTAAGATGTTAATAGAGATGCTATTTGAGTTCTGTAATGTAAAGTCTAGTTAATGGCCATTGCATGGATGCTATCCTTGTTTCCTGATCCTGGGACATGATGTGTCCGAGTCCCAAATTAACAGTATCTTAACTATGTGGAAAATGTATTCTATCACCATGCCTCTGAAAAAGTAAAAGGATAAACCAATCCCATGTCTTCAGAAAAGATCCTATTGACTTTGTACAAATTTGAAAATGTTCTTGCTAACAGAAGATATAAACTCAGATGGCTTTCACGGTTACCATTTCTGCACTCATTACCCATTTATTGGTCATTGTAATGTTTCTGTTACTAGATTAAACAAAATTTTATGTTTGAGGTTACTATTATCACACATTAACAGTGCTTTTATTCGAACTAAATCCTTCCCTTTGTGTTATTTTCATCCTATATAGGCTTAAGACTCAAAAGGAGGCGACATCAGTGACTTTTTTGTCTACATCCTCAGTATGCTGGTGGAACTGCATCTCAATGCCATAGCAGAAAGCTCATTGTTTCACCACTTGCAAGAGTTTCCCATAAGCGTCTCCAGTCATCACCACATCTTTCTTTGGTAATGTATAACAACCTAGTCAAGGTGGGAATTTGTGAAGCTGCAAAATAGTCATATAAAGTTGTTGTGCTTGAACTTGACTTCTGTTTTGTGGAGCTGCAGAGCACCTCTTTGTTCACGTATTGTGTCACATGTTCTCTGCCATGGTTGGGCATTTATTTGTGGACATAGTGTGCATGTATTTATCTAGGCCCAGGGGCATTAACTTTGGTGATGTATGTCTATTTTGTAATTTATGGCCTCAAACCTTTTTATTGGTATGTATGTTACTCTGAAAAGTTCTCATCTGATTGTTAGGAAGCATTGTGGAATCTCAACTTTAATCTGCATATAGTATACAGAGGAAAACCTGATCCATTATACCGCCTCATATGGTGGTGTCTGAATGTTTAACTAGCAATGTTTTAACTGGATTTGCATATATGTAAAGCTTTGTTAGCAGGGGGCAGCGATTGAGCCAGCCTGCAGTCCAGGCTCTACAAATTCCTTTGCTAAGAATATGTTCAGTTGTTGCATCATATCAGCTAGCAATTTCTTTTGCATGGTTATCTTCATTGTGGGCCACCCAGCATAAAAAGCCTGCAGTAATTTGTACTTTTCCAGAATGCTGCCGTTATTTTAACTTATTAGTGTTTTTCTAATATGCTGAAACAAATCAATAGGACTGGCCACTAGAGTCATGAATAATTTTTCTGAACCCGATCATACACTCTAATTGGAATAATGAGCACATTGTATCAGAACCTGGAGACTGGTGGTTGTCCATTGATTCTTGAAGCTCAACTGTTTTTCATTTCTTTGTTGTAGAGGTATCACAATACACGTCACATGGGATTAAAATATACTTTAATCATAACCAGACATGTTCAAATTATAATCTTGAAGTTGAACTTGGATCCTAAAGTTGCATCTACATCTTACATTTGTCCATAGAATTTAGTAATTTAAGTGTTTGCATCTACGCCTTTACAGTCACCTAATTTGTTTTGGTATGGCTTTTCTGCAGTCTGGGCTGCCTTTCCTCAATGAGGCCGAGAGGGCAAAATTCATTGATGACCACAGAGGCACTCAAGGACCTTTATTGCACAGATTCAATTGAAGTTGTACTGAAGAGTGGAAATGCAAAAAAAATGCTTGTGATATACTTGAGGAAAATGGAAGCCAGTTAGTCTCTTTAAGAATCAAATGTATTCAGACGATGTTTACAGACTATATGACCATGTAAATCTCTAAGAATCAAATGTATGACAGGAATAAGTTTCCTAAGGAAAGAAGTAGGAACTTTTTGCTGATGGAGAAGGCACATTGAGCTTTTTGTAGTCATGAATGGTTAATTGTGGCACCTTGAAGCCAAGGGTGTTATAGTAAAGCACTTGTTTTCCCCTGATTGTTTATGTTTTATGTTCTAAGAAAATAAACAATGTATTGTCCTTGAAAAAGATGTTCTAGGTTAAGAATTCCTCTGCTGTCACCCAGGCAGTTGATTCTCGGTATTCAACTTCCCCATTTCACAGGACATCAAGAATGGTTTTCAGCATTAGCTGCTTGGGGGCACTTTGTATTTGATCTCACCTTGTTTATTTGTTGTTTGTTGCCATCCTCTGGGATCTGATTTTTTATCCTTCAAGATCATGGGTCATGGAGTGACCAGGTCATGGACTCGCTCTTTTCAGGGCTAGCCTTGTCACTGAGTCAGTCAGGAACCAATGCGCAGCTGGGCCAGCGGATCTGCCTTCATGTCAGGGGTTGAGGACGATGGTCATGACGTTTCGCTTAACTGATTGTGCACAAGTGCAACTTAGGAATGCTTTTTGAATTTTCTTAAGTGTTCCGAAAGTATGATGAAGTAAGAAAGCAACCTATTGGCTGGCTATATTGTGTATCGTTGGGGTTACCAACTCCTGTTGTTGATTGAAGTTCCGTCTCTCCATCGAGACACAAACACTACAGAACAGCACATGGCTGGGATGTCTTTCAGAAAGAGAAATTGAACCCATGCAAAGGGGGGGAAACAATTGAGCAGAAAAATGATGGCATGAAATTCTAAGAGACCTAGAATTCTCGTATTTGGACAGCTTATGGCTAATTGAGCATCCAGAAAACCCGAAGATTGCACATGCATAATAAAGATCATGGTGACTGGTGACACAGATATCATTCAAAAGGATAACCTCATTAGTAAATGGTAATTATATACATAGAAGTGTCTCCACATTGAAGAATGGGCTGACACTAAATTATACTCATTTAAATCCTAAGGATTTCCACAATGTACTTTTGATCTTCTGTGCAGCTGAGCAGCAGCATAAGTTCTACGTTCATTCTTTTGACGGGTTGTCGCTTGAACATGAGACACCAACTTGTATCACAGAAGCAGCAACTGAGTGGCCCTCTAGAATCATTGTCATATACAACTCCGGTTGCAATAGTTCTGGGTCAATGATTTCTGATATCCTGTCAGGTAACCCTGCCTCAGCAAGCAAGTGCAGGGTCATGCCTTTCATGAAGACATCTGTTGGTGCCTTCCCTGTGAACATTCACAGAGTAACCCCGAAAGCCGGCATCACTGCAGCAACTGCTTGACCACCGGCTCCATATTCTGCATGGAATGGGAAATATTATGAAGCGACAATGGCATAAGAAGATACAGTAAGGGCACTAAATCAAGGCAGTTTAATGGACTAGATGTTGTTATTTCCTCAAAGGGTGGAGGTACCTGAGCGACGTGATCCAGTGGTTCCTCAGATCCCAATAGTGCTTTCAGTCCAATATTCAAATTTGACTGGTCCATGATTCACCAATCAGTTTTGTAAGGCCAAAGTCAGCAAATGTTTATAAGAACCAGTCACTGCTTCAAGGAGGATGTTGTTAGGCTTCAAATCACAGTGGATCACTGTTGGACAACTACATTGCTAAAGATAATCTGCGCATCTGCTAAGGATCAATCGCAATGTTCAACAGTTGGGTTAGACTTAACTTGTGTGTCTGTTCATTGCTTTGATGCAGCCACCTGTCCAAGCTGTACCTGGGCATGAAGTCAACACACGAGCTCGGTGCCTCATTCCTCTGAGTCTATACTGAGCAACAGGTGATAATATTTGACTGCCCATGCTTCACTTGTCGTGAGAGCCTCACATTCAGCCAAAAAC
>JADLZK010003860.1:0-89821 GCA_015847255.1 Hyparrhenia diplandra
TGGATTACATCTACACATGGCAAGCATTACCAATAACAACCAAGGACAAAACTTGATCATTACCGTAATTATAGCTCGACTAGTCCTATCATTCGGAGGGTGGATTACAAAGGACTCAACAGGACTGTCACTCCCGCGATCTACCACACGGCCCGGAATGTAGGGTGCAATTGCAGATAAACGTTGTATAAACACCATGTTTACACATTGCTTATCACCCACATAGTGATCATCTACGTGGATGCTATACAATTCCATGCATAAGATATAAGACAAACTCACTAAACTAAACATATAACTATAGCATGCATAAACACATATCAATAAGAATATAATAATTATATAGATCAAAGTCATAACAATTGTATTCTAAATATAATAGTACTTACAGATCGAATACAAGAGAGAAGTCTCAAGAACGATGATCCTTGCTACTTCTTGACTATCAGGAACTCAAGATGAACTTGATCTTCAACTAGAACTAGCTAGATAGCTAACTACTTCTAGTATGAACTAGGGCTTAGGTCTAGACTTGGTTGGACTTGAGATGAATTGACTTGGTATGAGTTGATAATGAATTGTTATTTTGCCCTAGGGTCAGCTGGTCTTCTTATATAGCACTTGGCGATGAACGTGAACCCTTGGATCAAACCGACCTTCAATAATGGTGTAGATACAACCTCAATGTCGGCAGTAAACCGACCTAGAAAGGAGAGAGGCGGACGGTGGGACCCACGGCGGCGGCCTACTTTGGTAACCGGCGGCCGCCAGGTGTCATGCCACCTTGGCATCCTGTCTTTTCGGTGTTCTCACGGTATCTTCTAGAATGTTTTAGTCCACTTTTCGGGTTGAGTTACTTCACGGTCAAGTCTTGTCATCATATGTCTTGTATATTCCGGAACTTTCTCCATTCTTCTCGGCATTTATCTGTTAAGTCCCTGGAAAGTCACAGAATACCAAAACTCGTGGAAATACATTAGTTAGACCCCTAGACTTATGTTGGTCTTTGACTTAAGCCCTTATTTCATGTTAATTGACTTATAATATTATGCTATAACAGGTGTCAACAATGACGTCGGAGTCCGTCACGTTTGGGAGCTCATTGCGTTGCTTGGAGAAGCGTCGGATGTACGTGCGCAAGGATTCACCAAACTTCTGCCGGCAGTTCCTGAGGTTCCAGGAGTTCCCGGGGCGTAGATAGGTGCCCTGGAAGTTCCCCTTGAACACTCTCACCAGGTCCTCCCAGCTCGCGATCTGATTGGGTGGTAGATGATCGAGCCATGCCCGCGCGGACTCGGACATGTAGTGCGGCAGGTTGCAGATGATGACCTTGTCGTCGAGGGCACCTGCAAATTGACATGCCAACCGATAATCGTCTAGCCATACCTCGGGGCGTGTCTCGCCGGAGTACTTCTCGATATGGTTCGGGGGTCGAAAACGCGACGGAAGTGGTGCCCTCCTGATATCTCGGGTGAATGCTTGCGGCCCCGGGGGGTCGGAGAATGGCCGCGCACGTCGCGGTATCCTCGGCGTTGTTCGATTTCTCCCCGAGGTTAGGGGCCCGGCGGTCATCCCGTCGGCTTCGGCTTGGACGATTTTCCTCAAGGCGCTCCCAGACATCCCGGTTGACACGATTGTCAATCAGACGCTCCCTGACGGGACGTGCCGGTGCTTGGCTTTGCCCGGGCTCGACGGAGGCTTGCCTGCTACGGGTTGACTCCTGATGTCATGAGGTTGCGTAGTTCCTAAAGGCCGAGCTCTCGGCCTGTTAGATCGCTGCCCTGTCAAGGAGCTCTTTGAGCCCATCTCTGACTCTTCTGCCCTCGGTTGTCGAGGGCTCGGGCATTTCCCGAACGAGCATCGCAGCGGCGGCTATGTTGAGACTCGCGTGGTTGAAGGGAGCCGGTACCCTCGGGGGAAGCGAATCGTTCCCAGTGTTGGCCCGGCCGCTTGGGGCATGCGGCGCTCGCTGGTTTCTCTCCCATTGCGCTCGTTCCTGGCGGATGGTCTGCTCCAACCATCGTACCCGCGCGGCCTCGACTTGGAGTCGTGCTTTGATGTCCTGCAGGTGTGGGCCCTACCCTGTGGGGACCGCAACCAGACGCACTGGTGCGGACGCCGCTGGTGCCGGAGGAGCACGTCGTCGGGGCGGAACTTCTGCATCGTTACTACTTTCTTCGGCATCCGAGAGATGTCCATCCACGAGCTCAACGTTATAGCATTCCCGAGTGGGATCATAATAATCACTATCAAGGGGATCAAGATCAGGATCACCAAAAGAGTACACGGCGCTTGAACATAACCCTAGACTAGCATGCTGGTCATGGATCTCCCGGAAGTAGGCGCCGATCGTCCTCGGCCGGGGAGGCTCCACTGGTCCGCGACGGAGTAGTTCATCCCAATCTGGGCTAGTCGCATTGGGGTAGTGGTCGCGCCGTGCCGCCACCATCCATCCCGGCCCCCCGGTACAGCAGAGAACCGGGGCCTCCTGGTCATCGTCGTGAAGCGCCGGTGCGGGCCAGCCGCCGCAGGCTTGGGGTCCCCGGCCGTCGCCGCCGGCCGGTCGCCTTCCTTCCCGCCCCCGGGTCACGGGCTCGAAGACGCCTTGGGACGTTGCCAGTGGGTGCCAGCACGGCCGCCGCCTGTGCCGCGAGCCTGGAGGCCTCTTGCTCTTTGTCGGAGGCAACAAACACCGAGAAGAGGTCGTAGAAGAAGTTGCGCCTTGCACGTCGACGGGGCGCGTCTTCTTCATGTGGCGGCCATGGTGGCGGGTGCGCCGCTCGGAGAGGAGACGTTGCTCGCCAACTCGGTCGGGAGCAGGATCGCCTGGTAGTCGCGGCCAAGCGCCACGAACTCAAGGCTGCCAAACTGCAGCAGCGTCCCCTGGCGGAGCTCGTGCTCCAGTGAGCAGGGTGGAAAGGATGGAGAAACTGCCATCTAGGTCACTGGGATGCGGTTTACGCACAGCGCTCCCCTACCTGGCGCGCCAACTGTCGGTGTTTTGAGAACCGGGGTATCCCAAGGACCGGCAATAATTTATAGGCTATGCGCTCCCCACCAAATGGCGTGTGCGAGATGGAGACGAAGGGATTTATCCTGGTTCAGGCCATTGGGCCCTACGTCCAGCAGTTGCGACTTCTCGTATTACCTCGCACCAATGTGCACGGGAACCAAAGCGGTTACAAGCAGTTTTTGGGATGAAGGAGAGCTTCAACCCCGGGATATGAGATGGCTAAGTGTGAATACCTAAAGAGTCGATTCGTCTTCCTGTGTCATTACTCCCCCTTTTATAGTACAAAGGAGAGATAATGTGTACAATACGTGTCGTGTACATGTGCTAAGGTGTCTACTGCCCGTGCCTTCAAGTGGATGCATGCCCGAGGCTGGGGCTCGGGTTTCCTGGTTGGAGCGTTGGCTTGTGGACGCGCGTCCTTGGGTCGTCTGGGTACGTGTCCTTCATCCGGAAGAAGAACACTGGGAGCCCGAGGGGGGTCCCCTGGATCCTGCCGGTGGATGGACTTCTCTTGGTAGTGCGGTTGCAGCGTGTCAAGACCCCGAGGGCCGACGAGTACGTGGCGAGGAGGTGGAGCATTTGGCAGATGAACAGTGCGATCATGGTTTCCCGTGCGAGGTGGCGTGTTAAGTAACCGCTCCCTTTACGTCCCATCAACGGGGGACGCGAGGAGGTAACGGAGCAGGCGAATTGATAGGGTCACTGTGGCTTGTGAAGCATATGCATTTAATGCGGCTGCCCCCTACTACTCGGTCGGCGTTTCCAAGGTGCGCCCGGGGCCGTCTACCCTCGGGCGAGACGGAGATGTTGTACCCCGAGGCCCCTGCCCTCGGGCGAGACGGAGGTTGTGCGCCCGGGACCTCCTGCCCTCGGGCGAAGGAGTGAGCCGAGGTGAGAGTTGGTTTGTTTGAGTAAGAACCCCTTGGGCGGAGGTTGGACTGGGTCGTGTGGCGTCTAGTTTCTCCAGGCCCGGCATAGTGGTCACCTTTGGTCCTTCTTCTCCACGCTCTTGATGACTCCAACAGCACCCGTATTGGGCTAGCTCTATGTTTCCCTGGACCGTTATGGGCCAAATTGTGGGTTATCTACCAGCATACGGTAAGTTGTGTTGAGCCCATTAGTTGAGCCTTTGTGGACGGGCTGTCATGGGCTGCTTAGTGGGCTGAAAGGCGATATGTTTATTGATTCCTCCAAGCTTATAGATCAGGTGGCCAGTGGTTTATTCTTCCCTTTCCGGCTGGCTTGCAGCCTGGGACGTGACCGTGGCCATCTGGCCCGGTGTTGGTCTTGGGCCAGATCCCTTCTAGGGTCCGTGGGCCGCATCGTCCTTCTTGGGCTAGAAATGTTCGTGGGCCGATTATTTTCGCCCCCGACAGAAATGAAGAACTCAATCGATTGATCAAATGTGTGGGGTTCTGAATCAAGTAGAACGGATGGTCTAGTCGACACACGCGTCTACAAGGAAGTAGCAATGGCTTGATGAGCTTTCCACGGAGTCCTGAACCGCCTAAATCCGACTTTGTATGTGACCGTGGCAACTGTCACAAGTTGGAGATGTGCTGCAGTCCGAATCCGCCTGCGTGAGTTCTTTTCCCTTTTGGTGTTCTCCTTGGTTCCTAAGCAAAACAATAGTGCACGGGTCTCCAAGGTCTAAACAAGAGAGATAGGAACTCAAGAGGGTACTCACTTGATGATCAAGCTGAAGTTGACGGGCACGAGCACATGCATGAGTAACAGGACCGGCAATAGGTACTGGTGTTTGCGTGGACGCATCGTTGATGTTGATGTCCTCATTAAGCGCCATCCAAATTATTTGCTCAAGCAATATTACAACAACGTAGTCGTGAAGATCGAATTATATGATAGAACACGAGACGCAAGGATTTATATTGGTTCCGAGCATGACGTGTTCTAAACACGAGTCCAGTGGCCCTATTGCTGATCTTTGATGTTCATGTACTTGATTACTTGGGTTGTTGCTCCGAGCTATGTGGTAGATAGATGGAATGAATGACTAGTCGAGATCACAGGCCCAAGGTCATGTCCCTTTATATAGATGGAGGGGAGCAAGGTTATAACAATGGTGATCGGTTTTCTTTTTTTTTAGGAATTCCTATTCTACTGTGCACAAGGTGTAACCGAATGATCCTAGCTATATGGTCTAGATACATCGGTGTTGGATGTTGTTAGCATGTCGTGCCCACCGCGTTGGCTGCCTACCGTAACCCTCATGGGCTTCCTCGATGGCTCTTGGGCCAATAGCATGGACCTATCATATATGCGGGTGTTGACAGTGCCATGACCCATTACCTGACAGTAGCCTTTGTATGACCTATTAATGACAAGCTAGCTAGTAGCTTTAGCCCATGGGTAGAGTTAGCTCCTTACAATTTTCGAGTGCTATGAGTAGTGGGATCTAGAAAAAAAATTATGAGAGCATATGCTATCTTTATTCTCTATTTTTTTACCTATTTTTTTCTTTCTTCTTCCCCTTTTTTTCCCTTTTTTCTTTCTCTTTTTTTTTTGAATGTCCCTTTTTGCAGTAAAGCTTGTGAGAGAGATGTCAACATGTATATAGAGCATTTATTTTGAATGGACCTAATAACCACATCTTTGTTCAATCCCAATGTAGGAGTAAAACATTTATTTCGTTGATAAAAAATGCATGTTGTGCGCAACTCTCAGTATAAGAGTTGATATTATTTGTGGGTGTATGTGAATCTTCATCATGGGTGCATGAAGAGAATCTCAAGACGGGACACAACAATTTGACGAAGCTCACCATGAATACAGTATATTACTAAGGCTTTATCATTTTGTAACATCAATTGCATGGTGCCTCACAATGGCGCTATGCTTTTAGTAAATAGTCGACATCCAAAGAAGACGTCTACGGTGGCTTCATAAATTTCATAATCTACCGACAAAATCCACCATATGTGCTTATAGTGATAGGTTTATGATGAGTCCGGCCCAAGTAGGGTTGGATGAAAGGCCCGACACATCGATTCGGATTTCGAAATTCGACGCACCGATCAGGCAGCAACGCCACTAGGGCCTCTTGTTGCGCCTCGGCAATCTTAGCACCGCACTCCGGTGCCCCCACTAAGGAAAAAGACGCTAAATCGCCATAGGGGAAGGGTGGATCTTTCTTTTAAGGTGGTTTCTTCCTCCCAAGATAAGCAAGGTGTGATTATTTAAAGGCTCACACGGTCGCCACCCGACTATAACTGGGCCACCTGGCCCATTTAGTGTTACGTCTTTACCAACAAGTTATAGTGGAGGATGTCCTCATCATTCTCACCCCCTTAACAAGGGCCTAGCTCTGATACCAAATGATAAGTCCGGCCCAGATGAGGTTGGATGAAAAGCCCGACACTGATAGGCCTCGCTGCCGGTGGTGACGAGGAGCGGGGGTCCGCCTCTTCAACAGATCTCCAGTCTTCGTAGGGTCTTGGTCGAGTCCAGGTCTAGGGTTTGCTCGCCGTCGATGTTCGGTGGTGGAGTTAGGTCGTCTTGGGAGGAGCGTGGCTCCTCTGCGGTTTGCTTTTCTGGCGACGCCGGCGATGCGAAGCGACGGCGGCGCGGCCGGAATAAATTCTCCCGGCTTCTTCCGTTCTCCGATGGCGATCTTCTCCGACGTCAACGGAGAGGCTGGGGAGACCTGTCCAGGAGTCGAGGGCCGACGCATCGTCGTCTTCTTCAGGTGATGATGTTGTTGACCTTGTTAATCTCAAGGAAGATGTTCTTTGGTGAAAATCTGAGCTTTGCTCGGGTTGCCGTCGGTGGAATCGAAGGATGCGTTATGGGTACGGGAGTTGGCCGTCGCCCGCGAGAGGCGTTTTTTATTGGCTGATTCGCCTAGAAGTAAGTCCTCCTCTGCGGCCTCCACCTTGTGGAGTTTGGCTCTGGTGCCCCACGACGATTGAGAAGCGGCTTCAACGGCGGTGACCAACGGATCTCTAAAGGCTTCGAGGAAAATGAACAGAAGTTTTGTACTTCTATGTAATTTTCCTTTTCTTGGGATTTCTGTTTGTAAAAGGGTCGGTGTAATGCACCAAGATTAATACATTTTCCTTCTAAAAAAAAAAAAATCGCATGTGTATTTAAGGGTGAATTGCTCTTTTTGCCAAATGAACACCATGTGATTCTCAAAAAAAATAGAAAAAAATTATGTTCCACAAACTTGCCGAAGACTAGCAATCTGAGGTCATTTAGCACTCAGGAGTCAGGACCCAGCTTGTTAAACTAGCACAATACACATGCCTAAGAAACCATTCAATGTAACAACAAAATACAGACCAATCAGCTGAGCCGAATGCCCCGGAAAACAATGAGGCATCAGTTTGTTAAATATACTGACAGACTACTATATTGATTCCCATCCTAGTTTAGATAGATGTACATTGCAGACTGTTACTTCACACCGCCATTTACTCGCACAAAACATGCTTCTTATAAAGTGCAATTATGTCTTTCTTGTTTGGATTCTTGAGCTCAAGCAACTGGGCGCCAAATCCATGCTTAGTTAGCTCCTCTTTCAATTTAGCAATGGTGAACTTTCTGTAACCATCTGGATTGCCATCTTTTAAGTCCGTGCTAACTGTAACACTGTTTTCTCTCATATGAACGGAACCACCATCCTCAGTTTGGACAGGCTTCAACGGGCTAGTGTTGCTTTTGGATCTCTTTCTGCTCCTATCTGGAGGATCAATGTCCATATCTTGGATAGAATCTAGACGTACTTCATTATCTCTTAACCTTTTGCCATAGGTAGTGGTCCGGAGCTTGCTATCACGTGCAGTCTCAAGAAGACGAATTGATGTCAGCTCCTGATGGAGTATATCAAGTTTACCTTGGGCGGACTGTAGCTGTAGGGATAAGGCCTCTGCACGCTTATTGGCTTCAGCTCTAGCTGCACGTTCCGTTGCCAACAGACTCTCAAGGACATGAACCGTGCTGGACCTTTGTTCATTGCTACGGCCCAGTAAATCATCCATTTCTTTCTCCCTCTCAGCAACCCTACTCTCAAGCAAGGTAACCTTGGTCCAGGCGTCAGATTCAGAATTACGCATTCTCTGAACTTCACCCAACAGATTAACTTTTTCTTGCTCCAGTCTGTCTACCTGTCTTTGAACTCTCTCTATAACTGCTACCTTTTCCATCGATAACCGTTGTGCCTCATCCTTCTCTTTCTGGGATGCAATAGCCTCTGTTCGAGCTGCATCAGCCAACTCAGTAGCCTTCTTCGCATCCCTTTCTGCAGACTTGTATCTTTGTTCTGCCTCATCATATTTCTTACATTCAGATAAGAACTTCTCTTGAAGATGGTTTTTTTCTTGTTCAAGCATTCTAGCTTGCTTTTCATATGATACTGCTCTCTCTCTCAGAAACTCTAACTTGCTTGTTAGTTCTTTGATTTCATCCTTCAAGCCTGCAATTTCCTTGTTATGGCCCTGCGTTTTTGATTCCACAACCTGAATAATGTTCAAGCATTACAAAACTACCCTTCACATTTCATAATGCATCAATTCAAGGGAAGACTTAAATAACAGAAAAGTTATCACTACCAGCAAGCGCTCAGTCAATACACTTTCCTCACTCTCTGCTTCTCTAATCTTTGCAACTAATTTCCTGATTTCCTCTTCCTGTCAGTAACGAGATGTCGTCATAACATTTAAAATCATAACGAAAGGCATCAAAGAGATAAAAATGATAGTAGAGAGAGAGAGGAGAGAACCTTTTCCTCCAAATGTGACGAAAACTCTGCCCTTATAGCACTTTCCCTTTCTTGTGCAATTTTGTTAATTTGTTCTTGCACTGATGCTAGTCTCTCCAATGCAGTTTTAGCCTGCACAGCAGCCATTTCGTATTTCTTCTTCCATTCTGTAGCCTCGTCTTGAGCAGAGGCTGCCTGTTCCTGAGCTGCTCCCAACTTTCCTTCTGCAGAGCTATGCCTAGACTCAAGAGATGCCAACTGAGCGACAAATCTATCTTGTTCAGCCTTGTGCTGAGAAACAGATTGTTCATACTTCACCCTCCAATCAGTGCATTCATGTCGGACATGATCAAGTTCTTTAGATATGCTTACACAGCGTTCTTCTAATGTGCTACACTTGGTCCTCAGGTTTGCAAGATTACCATTAAGATCAGCAGTGGCTTTCTGTTTTTCACTTATAGCCGCTTCGTAGCGCTTTAGATATTCAGATTTGTGTGCATCATTAACCTCAAGTTGCTTCTTTAGAAGTTCTAGTTGGTCTTCATTTGACCGACATCTTAAAGTAAAGGAAGTCCTCTCTGATTCTGCTTCATTTATTAACTTCAAGCAGAGGTCCAATATAGGCCCTTCCAAACTGGAAGAAGCATTTTATCAGATCCTTGGAGATGCTAATAAATTAACAAAACATTGAAACTCTAACAAAAAGTGCCAAGCTTTTCATTCAAAGTTTCAAACAATAAACGAACAATTGATGAAAAGAATTAAGTAAAATGCTAGGTTATGAACAAAATGGCTCTGCTCCGGCTTTATTTGTCGCAATTCTATTAACAGATACCACAAACAGTTGATATATGCAATAGTTGCAATAGTGTAGCCATAGTGTCTATTATTAAATCACTATGATTCAATACACAATTGCAAAATGGGTTTTAAAGTCACAAACTGAAGTGTAAGCATCCATAAAATTATCACTTAGAAACAGTTCTGATTTCAACGAGAAACATAAAACCCCACAAGCAATAAACTCACAAGAGACAATAGGTATCCCTATTATATAGTAGAATCAAGAGAAGTTCAATCAGAATATTGGATAAGTAGGAATAACACAGAAAGAATACTTTGAATCACTTATGAAAACAACAAAGGCTTGTAGCATAAAAAATTCGAAGTCATGCACACAACTAGTGACACATAGGAAACTGTGCTCTACTGAAAACAACTAAACCAAAAAGATCATATGAATGAACATGAATTTTTGTAAGGCTTGGAGGACAAACCACTGTCTTAGAAAGGCAGCAAGCATTCTCCATTTGGCTGGGCCAGTACAAGATGTTTCATATTCAGCAAGTGCAGTTTCCAGGACCTGCAAAATTATGTTAACTCAACATAGAAGAAATAAAGACTGGAACAACTGAACTGATAAGGTAGATCAGAAACTAGTAACCTAAATAAATAACTAGTGACACAAATGAACACCAAAAAGTTGTGCAGGGCTGCAATCTAACTAGCTATAAGAGCCCTAACTAGGAAAAAATAATGGATTTTCTCTCAATTGCCAGAACTCAGAGCACAAGTTGTGTACAAATAAACAGGCACAAAGAGAAGCAAACAGAAAACTCCGTCCCACTTGACTGTTATTGCCACAGATTACATTAAAATCACTAGTCATGTACATCATACTGATCAAATACCTGAATCACAGCAGAAACTTTGACACCAGTAGTAGTGCATGCCGCTCGGATCTTCTTCTCCATGTTGTGTATTGCATTTGAGCACTGCTTGTCAGCCTCTAAGAAAGTGTTCCTTTTATAATCCTGAACCAGCAGACAGTTGTAAATCAGTGCCAGTAAGCGACAAGAATAAAAATAAAACATCTAAGTCATTAGCGAAAGAAATATAAATTGAACAGCTAACATTCTAGTAGAGGAATTGAGCAATATTCTCAACTAAATAGTAAAACATTTAACAATTTCAAATATTAAATATACCACACCTTAGCAATTTGACACAAGTAATTGAGTTAATATACTCTGTCAGGTGGTTGGGCCTTGGAACCAAAGGTTCCATTATCACAATGGTTGTTAAGGGTTAACAGAAGATGCTTATCTGTCCAATTCTGGAACAGTGAACTATAGTGCTCAAGCCCATCATCATCCTCTACAAATCAACTGCTGCCACCTCCTACACTCCGCTTTCCCCTCATATCATGCTGGATGGAACTCCCTCAAGTGGAGGGGATAAGAATCAGAACCCGAGCCATGCCCACTGGCTTCACGTCCACCACAAGATACCAAGATTGTTCCGCAAACTCTCCAATCTCCTTCCTCTAGCCAAGGTCCAGTATCTCTCTCAAGGCAATGCAAGGTCACCATGTGTCCACATTATGCATACTAGATACATACGCAAAACCTTTACTAAACACATTTTTTTTATTGAACCATGTAATGCATAATCACACAAAAGGAGGTATACTATATACAACTTGAGAAACAACACCAATTTTTTCCTCAATGTGGTGAACAGGGTATCAGTAAGTATATTTTACAGTGAAATTCAGTTAACATAGAATGTTTCTGCTTACTAACTGATACCTGTAGACGCTTTGTGAGGAGGATTCAGGAGGCAGAGATCAGGGAGGCTTTGAAGAGGATGAAGAGAGGTAAGCGATGGGCCCTGATGGCATCCCCATTGAGGTGTGGAGATGTCTGGGAGCGAGAGCGGTAGTATGGCTGACTAAGCTTTTTAACCTCATTTTTTGGTCGAACAAGATGCCTGAAGAATGGAGGCGAAGTATATTAGTACCAATCTTCAAGAATAAGGGAGATGTTCAAAGTTGTACCAACTACCGAGGGATTAAGCTGATGAGCCATACGATGAAGCTTTGGGAGAGGGTTATCGAGCATCGCCTACGAAGGCTGACAAGTGTGACCCAAAACCAATTTGGGTTCATGCCCGGGATGTCGACCATGGAGGCAATTTTCTTAGTACGACAGTTGATGGAGAGATTTAGGGAGCAGAAGGACTTGCACATGGTCTTTATTGACCTCGAGAAGGCGTATGACAAAGTACCGAGAAACGTCATGTGGTGGGCCTTGGAAAAACACAAAGTCCCAACTAAGTACATTACCCTCATCAAGGATATGTACAAGGATGCGACGACATGTGTTCGAACATGGGATGGCGATACCAGTGACTTTCCAATTAACATAGGACTACATCAAGGGGGCGATTGAGCCCTTATTTATTTATTTGGATGAGGTGTGGTGATATCCCTTGGTGTATGCTCTTTTGGCGATGATGTGGTGCTAGTGGACGAGAGTAGAGCAGGGGGTAAATAGGAAGTTGGAGCCGTGGAGGCACACGCTAGAGTCGAAAGGGTTGGACCGAGTAGGACCAAGACCGAAAGTATATGATGTGCGACTTTAGCCCGACTAGGCACGAGGATGGGGACGTTACCTGGATGGACAAGTGGTGGCCAAGAAGGATACTTTTCGGTATTTAGGATTTATGCTACGGAAGGATGGCGACATTGATGAAGATGTTAGACATAGAATCACGGCCAGGTTGGCTAAAGTGGCGTCAAGCTTTCGCATCCTATGTGACAAGAGGGTGCCACAAAAAGTTGAAAGGGAAGTTCTATAGGACAGCAATTCGCCGGCGATGCTATATGGTCTTTGAATGTTGGCCTACAAAAAGGCAACATGTCCAGCCCGGTGGCGTGGCCGAGATGCGTATGTTGCGTTGGTTTTTACGGGCATACTAGAAGGGATAGAGTTCGGAATGAAGATATTTGGAATAGGGTTGGGGTGGCTCCTATCGAGGAGAAATTGATTCAACATCGGTTGAGATGGTTTGGACATGTTCAACGGAGGCCTCCTGAGGCGTAGGTGCGTAGTGGAGTTCTAGAGTGGGTAGATAATGTAAAAAGAGATAGATGGTTTGGACATGTTCAACGGAGGCCCTAGGCTTGGGTGCGTAGTGGAGACTTGGGACGAGTCGGTTAAGAGAGACCTTAAGGAATAGAATATCTCCAAGGATTTAGCTTTGGACGGGGAGCGCATGGAGGCTAGCTATCAACATGCTTGAACCATGACTTTGTTTCCTTCTCTATCTACCCTATCTTTACCTTTTTGTCTTACGCCTTTTTACGTCCTTTTATCTTTGTTTCATATGGGTTTCATCTCTAGCCTACCCCAACTAGCTTGGGACTAAAGGCTATGTTGTTGTTGTTGTTTTTGAATGAAAACCGTGGGGCAGAGCCCCCCCCTGCGGCAGGAATATATATTAAAAATTAAAGGACTACAGAGGACTTACAAGAGGTCCCAACCAGCAGTTAGAACCAAACAGAAGAAGAAAAAAACTAACAAAGCTAAGCAAAAGCTAATTACAGAGCGTTGAGCCAGGACAAAATTGCTTGATGTAACGAAGGTTTGATTCTAATTAGATGAGCTTCGACCTCCTTTCTAAATGACACTTTCCAAGAAGTGATCGAGGGAGGCTCTCCATTGAAAATGAGGGCATTCCTTTCATTCCAAATGCACCAAGCACCAATCATAAAGACTTCCATAAAGAAAGGTTGTGAGAAACTTTGCCGATGAACATTATCTACCTCTGGCCAAATCAAACCAATAGCAAACCAGCGGCAGGCAGCCGATGAACAATCAAAGAATAGGTGCTCCAACGTTTCTTCAGTGCCATCCTGGTACAAAACACAGTTACAACCATCCTGGAGGAATTTATTTCGCCGTTTGAGCATGTTCCTAGTATTCAAGCGGTCCATGAAAAAGAGCCAAGTGAAGAGCTTTATCTTAGGAACACACTTAGACATCCAAATCCAAAGAATAGGACGAGGAGGCTGCAAAGCTTTAAAGTGTTGCTGGTAGTACTTGCTAGAAGGGTAACCAGAGGCACCCCATATATAAACCCAGCAGTCATTAGCATCTGAGATGGGATCACTGAGCTGAGAAAGAAAATCTTGAAGAGCCAGGAACTCATTGTAAGCAGGCCTCGACATAGGAGTACGAAAACAATCAATGAGGTTAGAGGCACTTCTGAGCATCCAAAGAGAAATATTGGCATTTTTGGCAAACCCCACCAGATTAGGGAACTCTTCAGAGAAGAGCTTTCCATCAATAAGATAACACCAGAATCCTATTGTATCCCACGATTAGGAATACAAGATGCCACACCACGCAACTGAGTACTAAGTCTCAGGATGTCCTTCCACCAGAAGGACCCCTTCTCTCTTGCCAAATGAGGAACCTCGGTGCTGTAGTATTTATTCCATATGAGCTTGACCCACTGAACATTTGTTTTCTTATAAAACTTATCCAACTGCTTGAGCAAAAGGGCATCATTCTGCAGAGTAAGATTAATAACACTCAGCCCACCCTTAGACTTAGGGGCCAAGACTAAATCCCAGGCAGCAAGGTTGCCTTTTTTCCTGCAGTTATTTCCTCTCCATAAGCAATCCTTTCTAAGCTTGTCAATGATCTCAATCACAGCAACAGGGAACTTGAGGGTGCACATGTAGTAGGTAGGCAAAGAGAGCACAGAGTTAACCAACTGAAGCCAACCAGCCATAGTGAGCCAAAGAGAACTGGCAGAGAGCCTTCTCTCAATTCTGCAAATGAGAGGAGCATAGTCTTTAACCTGAGGTTTGGTGAGGCCGAGGGGAAGCCCCAAGTAAAAGGGAAGGAGCCAAGAGAACAGCCAAAGTGGGTAGCAAGGGTCAACGCCCTGTCAGCATCCCTATTGATAGGAATCAAGCAGGATTTCTGATAGTTAACTTTAAGACCACTGGAGAGAGCAATGTTATGGAGATATTTTAACCTTGAAAGCTGGCCACATTGGCTACAGCTCATAAGAGAGAACTATTTAATCGTTCCTTAATCTGTGCTTAAGGTGCAACGCTTAACAAAAAACATGTTACTACGGTTCACATAGAAATATGAAATTCACACAAACTTGAGCTGAAAACTAACTTTCAAATACTGTAAGCAACCGAAGATCGCACACCTATATCGTGATATATTAAGCTATGTTTTGTTTATGTAATCAACCAAAAGATAAGAATGCATTAGCTAACTTTCTGCAGAAACTGTAAGCAACCAAAGATTCACACAACTATATCATGATGAAAAATCAGGGTCTACATAATTGCTACATGAAAATGGCAAGTCTACAGTGTACCTGAAATGCCTTCCTGCAGAAATTGTTAAGAACTTTCTCATAATGGGCACGTGAAGTACCAGTTCCAACAGCAGTAGTATTGTATGCATCAAGTGCTTTTCTTAAAGCAGCCGTGTGCATCCCTTAAATCATCCTAAATTTACAAAGTTAACAATTTGCAATGTATGAGTATGTGCTGCATAATTGACCTTTTAACTTACTTCTTCAGCTAATTTGCTGTGGCTGAAAGACGACATGTAAACCTCAGCAGCTAAATCATATGCTCTCCGGCATTCTGCTTCTTCTACGCTCTGCAGCCAAATATAGGAGGCAGCTAAACTCAAGGATGATACAAGGAGAGTATTTATTATTAAGAAAGTATCTGATATGATTGTAACTGACTCAATATGGACCACAGGTCCAATATTCTCTGCGACAAACATTGTATTTTCTTAATACTCTTTATTTAACAACAGCCTCACAACATACTACCACTGTTCATTATAATGTCAAGAAGAGTTAATATTTTTATCTAACATTAATTCACCGTATTTCATTTGTGGCAGAAATTTTTGCATAAAAGTATCCCCATTCCTATTGATACCCCACCAGTTCATTACTTCCTCATACTTCCAAACGATGCACGACAAATCTTCTCACCATTATTATGGCCACTGGCGCTTGTCTATTTCGATGAACTATTATTTTTACTCATACTTCTCTGTTTTTGGTAGTCATGTTTTGCTAGAGTAGCATTGGTTTTATCTCTACCTTGCCCAAGCTTGTTTTAAACAAAGGCTTTGTTGTTGTTGTGTTTTCTTAAGCTTAAATTTGTGAAGTGATCATAGAAAGACAGTTGAGAGACAACATCAATCTAAAAAAACATGGTTCAATATGCATGTTTACATATTATTACAGACATGATTAGTGCCCAGGTGCATGGCTCAAGAGATAACACCTGCCAAGAGGATGAAATGGTAGGCACAGCTCCATTGTTTATTGCATCCAGGAAGGACTGTGTAACACCAGCTAGTACTGGCCCTGTCATGATTGTACCAGCAACTTGCTTAGGCCTTGTCCTCTCAAAAATAAACCTTGTTAATTCGTCCAGTCCAGCTTGAAATTCAGGGCGCAATTTCTCAAGCTGGTAAATTCAATTTGAAATGTGTCAAATGAGTAACATATTATTCAGTGATGTGCGTACTTCCATAATGAAAATACAAAAGAATGGATGTTATAGAAATTTGATCAAGGCGTTGCATAATGAAATTACAAGAGAATGGAGCTTACAGGGATTTGATCAAGGCGTTGAAGTTCATTTTCACTGTTCAATGGGCGCAGCAGTGTGAAACATTCTCTATCAGGGGAAAAGGGCACGGATGGACTCACGGATCTAAGACAATTTGCATATGAAATTGAAATTGTTAATAGAAATGCAAGCAGAATAAAATAAAAGGCATACAAAATCCAAAAGAATAAAAACAACTATAGGAATTAATCAATTGGAATATTCTATGACAGAATACCTCATTCTTCGAAGATATGTCCTTTCCTCTGCCTTCAAGAGGCCTCAGTGCAATTTCCAGGTAATCTCGTGGAGTTATCCTGCTACCATTCTCCACTAAATCTAGATAGAAATCCTAATAAAGCGATATCTTGTTAAGACTGGGGAAAACTCTTTTGGTAGTTTATCAAAGAAATACATAAAAAAACGACATTATCAAAGTGAGGGAACCAGTTACCCTCAGTAGCCAGATGAAAATAGGTGAAAACTGCCCAAGTTCAGATGCAGTAGACCTCCCACCATTTGCCCTCACACGGATATGCTTGGTCATTTCAGTAACAAGTGAAAGGCGATCAAGGGCTACCTCATCTATGCCACCCATCTGCAAGGGACAATAAGAAATATTTCTTATTCCTTTCAACATGTTTCATGAAACAGATTAATCACATTGCAACATGAAGGTTTTTTTTTTTTTTTTTTAGAGTGCAACATAAAGTTTTTTTTTTTATGTCATATCCATGTGCTCACATAGTCGCATTATCATATATTTCAAATACGAATACAAGGATAGATACTATTCCTAGCCATTAGATCGCTTCATAAAATGGTTCATATTCAGACAACTTGGCGAATAACCATTGTTTTCAATTAAACAAAATATATATCCTTACTTTCCTCCTAGCAATGATCACAATGACCAATTACTTTCCTTCTCACATGCATTAGTCAGGCCATTGATATCATCACGGACCAAGAAGCCCATCTAGCCTAAACAATATAGAAAAGGGACAACTGATTGACAGCATATTTTGCTGAACAAGACAATTGTCTGAATTTATTTGCTACCCACCTTACTTTCTGGTGAAACGTAGTTGGAAGGTGAAACATAGTTGGAAGGGCATAAAAGCAGTTTGATGTAGATAACCAGATACACAAAGCCCATTTCCTTATATGTATTTGAGCTTCCTTTGATGATGCTAGTGTTATTGTTATAATGGCCATATGTTATCAATTAATGTAAGTGCAAACATGAAACAGTTTCCAACATTATTAGAGATGAACACGAGACAAATCTACAAAAGGGTTAGAAAAAAAAAACCATTGCTCACACCTGATTATATATGAACATGCTCGATAGTAGGACTGCCAATGAGAATATCTGAATGCTGTAAGTGCCCTGTAAAAGAGGAGGGGAAATGCCAGCAATGGTTAGTGTTTTTCCAGTTCGAGGGGAAAAAGTGCCCTGTAAAAGAGGGAAAAACTGCATGGAAATCATTGAGGTACGTCATACCGTCTGATCATAGGCATCGATGCCCTCACTGTCAAGCAGCAAAAGACTATATTCAGTTCCGTCAAGGGCAGTTCTCTTTATCGGGGCACTCCACATCCAAAGGCCCTTGGTGCAGGGACGATGAGTACTTGCCACTTGAAACCCGCTACTTCTTCCTAGAAGCTATCATAAGCCCAGAAATAAACCAAAATTCATCTTTCACAGGGCTTTTCCGTTTTTGGAAAAAATAACAAATCTTAATGGTGGGATAATTTTATTTTATTAAACATAATGTAGATGATACATACATAAAAAGCAAGTTTAAAACATCAAACTACTGTTGTTTTGTAACAGATTATTCTACCAGAAAACCAAATGACACAGCTCAGCTATCATTTTGCAATCATGTACATCTATACAAAATCATGTCACCATATATAAAAGAGCATCCTTCAACTAGAGCTTATCAACTTAAATCAAAATTGAGCAAGGTCACCATGATACTATTTCTCCTATTTCTGTCAATCTTCCTATCCTTAAGCTCCATATCAGGACATGAACAAATGTTCTATGTCCACTTGAGCAGACAATGTGCCAAGTTTCATACCAAATATCCACAGCTTACAGCTCCATATCCACACATGAGCAAATGGTTCATGTCCACTTGATCAGACAATGTGCCAAGTTTCATATCAAATACCCACAGGAGAAAATTATTTATCACAAAAATATGGTGATAGGCATTGTTTTCAGATTTTTCTTTCAATAGCAATTCCAGAAAGTGAACTAGTAACCATCTTGTGAGTTTTGTTTTAATAAAAGCTGTAGGGTTGTCAGTTGCGAGTCCAGCACTTTGACAGAAACTGATTAATTAATAAAAAGAGAACGTCAAAAAAACACCAGGACAGCATATAGAGCAGAGCAGAAATACTAAGCAATTTTTTTGGTTTTCACCATCCATGACTTTGCAATTTTTTTTCTGACTAGAAAAATTGCCCGTGCGTTGCAACGGGGTTAATAAAAACATATACTAATTTTTAATCGACTGAAGATTTGGTAGGAAATGTGCCCGTGTGTTGCAACGGGAAAAAAAAAAAACTATCGATAGGATCGCTACATAGCTGGACTATTTTTTTTTTCCTTTTTATGAATTTTTTTAGTTTCTGTTTTACCACCATAACAGCCAAAAAATGTTATCTATTGTTAGATGATCACCGAGTCCTATGCCTTTTATTTTTACTCTCAACTTTCAACCTTCCCCCACTTGTCCTTAGCATCTCCACATAATTTTTTCTTGTCCGGTCTAACTGCTTTTGTGAGTTGGTCAAAAAAAAAAAAACTGCTTTTTGTGTGTCTGACTCTTGTTTCTTCTTCCTGCATCCATCTCCATAGACATTGAAGCATCTTTAACTATCTTGCTTCTTCTTCCTATAGCCATTGAAGCACCTGTCCTACTACATCTTCCGTCCCGCCCATCACGGATTCCCTGTTGGCACCCGTGCTAAGCTCCCTAAGCAGTGGGAGGGGAAAGTGATCTCTAACCACATGCCTGCTAAAGAATGAGCCGGCGACTCGTAGGCAGTGGTTTGGTTAAGTCACTAGAACCCATCGGAACCATAGCGAAAGCGAGTCTTCATATGGCGATTGTCACCGCTTATGGATCCAAACCTAGGTGATCTATCCATGACCAAGATGAAGCTTGATGAATGAGCGAGGGTGAAATGCCACACGAACCCGTGAGCTAGCTGGTTCTCCCCCGAAATGCGTTGAGGCGCCGAGTTGACCGGACATCTAGGGGTAAAGCATTATTTCCGTCGCGGGCTCTTGTGGCGGTACCAAATCAAGGCAAACTTTGAATACTAGATATGACCCAAAAAAACAGGGGTCAAGGTCAGCCACTAAGACAATGGGGGATAAGCTTCGTCGTCGATCACCAACGATTTGCTAGATCCAAAAATGTTATACGCGTTGATTGTCTATGAGGCTGGCCCAACACAACCTAGGTTGAGACAACATAAACATTCTAGAACCCAAACCACCAACCCTATTATTAACTTTTGCAATCCCTCCACGTGTTGCAGTCACAATTGCTCGACCCACCCAAGTTTGGTGGCCTCCTACTTTTTCCCCTCCCACCCTTTATTTCTGTTGGGTCGCTACCCCTCCCCTTACTTTTTTTCTCTCGTACTCGCCTTCTTCCTCCCGCTGCCACACCCGACGGCCTTCCCTGGCCCCTCCCCAGCCACCACCGTCGGCCTTCCCCAGCCACCGCCGCCGGCCTTCCCCAGCCACCGCCGCCGGCCTTCCCGGCGCCGGCGCAGTTCAGCTCCTGAATCCTACCCGACGCTGGTGGCCTTGCCTCCCCGCCACTGAATCCTTGCCTCCCTACCGTCTGCTCTGTTTATCAACATGGGAAGATGGGAGAGGATGACATGTGGGTCCCACCTGTCATCCTCTGTGATGGCCAGTTTTAGGTAGTGCTACTGGAGCGAAGTGTGAAATATAAGTAGTATGCAAATTGGTAGCTATCCAAATGAGGAAGTAGGGGGTGTGTCTTAGGTAGCATTGTTGGAGATGCTCTTAACACACCACTACATTATAACAGGCGAGAAAAGGCTCTCGAACTTTCATAAAGAAATGAGCATAGAAATAGTATCTACTTATGTTTTCCATATTCTATAAAATTTAAAATTGATTTCACTATGACCATGATTTCCGTCATATAAGTAAATGCTATCAACAATATGACAATATCATATCAAGTTGTACCAAATTAAAATAAAATCTTGGTAGACCTTTTCTCTTGTTATTACATCTAAATATTACTTGGTGGTAAAAATGTTTATTTTTTTTTGTCAAAAGTCAATAGTTCAAAGGCATATAACAGGAAGGAAGAAAGGTACTAATAGTACAGGAAAAAGAAAAAAAAAATGAAAACCGAAACGCACGGAATGAGAGAGGAGGGAGAAAAAAACAGAATTAAAGAAAAACAAAAAACAGAAATGCACGGATCTGAAAAGGATTAGAAAAAACAGAAAAGAAAAAATACTGCAGGAATGATAGAAGCCTACGGAACAAAATGGAAAAGGGAGAAAAATGGAATTCCAGACGGGTTCCATAGAAAAGATAACCAGAATTCTGACGGGAATCTTGAAAAGAAGAAAAAGTATAGATAGAGATATAGATAAAGATGATCTGTAATTTGCAAAACCCACAAAATTTGCATGTTTCCTTCGAACTCGAAAGGGAACTGAAATCATGCCAAGCCAGCTTTCGACCGCGGCCAGAGAGGGAAGGCGAACCTGGTTAAGGATGAAGCTCTTCCCCTGGCGCGCGCGGCCGCAGACGGAGACGACCCCGACGGGACCCTTGACGAGCTGCAGCGCGGCCACGGCCTCAGGGTCCATCCGGAACCGACCGCGCTCGTCGCAGTACACCAGCCGCAGCGGCCGCCCGCCCCCGCCCTCGCCGCCTGCCTCCGCCGCGAACGGCGAGCGCGGCGACGATGCCGAAGCCGGGATCCACGGCGACCGCTTGGCCCCGGCCGCAGCGGAGGACGGGGACGGGGACGAGTCGCCACCGCGGCCACGGTCCTGGACGCAGAGCCGCGGAGGCCTAGCATTTGCATCATCGCGGCCTCGCTGGAGGGGCGATTGGGCTGCTTCGTCTAGGGTTTGGATTTTTTACGGAGGGGGAGAGATGTTGGCGCAGTCGCGCTTACCGAGTAGGGAATTCGCGTTCCGCCGTCGCGCGTATCCTTGTGGCCAGGGGCCTGGTTAGGGATTAATTATTAGTCTAAGTGTTTAGTTTAAAGGGACTAATAAAGGGACTATTGCATGCACAAATAAGTTTATAATTGACAAAGAGTATGAAGGTTTTTTTTTTTTCCTCCTACTTGCCGCTGCACTGCACAAAGCAGCAATTTTATTGCCACGACTGCTTTCAAAAATTCATTTTGAACACCATCGGCTACTCATTTTCTGTATTGGCAGGTTGTTGGCAGTGTTCATACAGCCTTGTACAGCCAGTTACAACCGACAAGAGCACAAAAATTCATAATTTTTATTGCATGCACATATGAATTGACAACATACGGGATAGCATTGCTACGCTGCTGGCAGGCTTTCCTCACCCCAAATCATTCATATATTGATAAGACCCAAATCATTCATACATAAGAGTGTTCATGCAGTTCACAAATGTTCAATATTACAAATCATCAAATCTATGATCTCCTAAATAAACCATCGGCTATCCAATCCCGAAACTCATTCATACTTGGATCTTCTTCCCCATGGCGACCATTACGTCTTCTTCGTGCTTGGGACATTGGATTGTAGTTTTCATCTTGATCACACATATCAAATTCAAAGTATCCGATAAAGCACTCTCTCGAATGAAATTGTGAAGGGCCATGCAAGCCATAATTATTTGACTTTGCTTTCGCATTGGATAACTTGGCAAGTCTAACAGTATTCTCCACTTCATCTTCAATACCCCAAAAGATCGCTCGATAACATTTCAAAGTGAAGAATGCGAATAATTAAAGAGCTCCTTTTTACCTCTTGGCCTTGGTCCTTTTTCGAAACTCGGGTAGATGATACTTGGTTCCCTTATGCGGTGCAAGGTAACCCGGTCGGTTCGGATAACCCGAGTCAACAAGATAAAATTTCCCTGCATAATCATAATTCCTTTTTTAGTAATATGGAAAAGGTAACAAGTTCAGATTATACATGTACTGGTGCGAACATAAACAAGCCATATGGGCATGACAAATAGCAACTAATAGGATTTGTGCTTCATGCCGATCGGGGAGTGATCTCAATTCTTTTTAGTAACATGAAAACTTACCTCTTCTTTGCATATTATACATGTCTTCGGTGTAGAACATAAACAAGAGAGAGCTATAGCTACGGCTTAATAACATGGAAAAGGTAACAAGTTCGATTCAAGTAGAAGAACATTCTAATACAAGAGAGAGCAAAGATCCCTCATATCAATCTAGGTGAAAGAAGAGATGATAGAAGGCATCAATACCTTGGTGGATGTGGAAACTTGTTGCCATACTTCTCAATTGCATCCTTGAATACCCTCATATCATGAACAGATCCAGGCCATCCCACCACAACAAAGGTAAACCTCATAATCGAAGTCACATATTGCCAACACGTTCGAGAGTAGTGTAATTATGCCTCCCCATATGTTGTACTACGATTAGTTAGCACAACTACTGAGGGACATGTGTTCCGTCGTGGCTCCAATGCATTTATCAAAGAAAGGAGAAAACCGAGGGGATTGTAGCCTTTCATGCAATGACCTGAATTTAGGATCAATTGGCCTAATGATATCAACTACTAGCTTGGACACACTAGCCAACACCTTGTTAAACTTCCTATTTATTGTCTCAAGTGATCTTACAAACCTATTTTCAACTTGTCTAACACCTTGTGGTCCTCCAACTATCCATAAGAAAATCGCTAAAGCCTCCACCGATGACATCTTTTTTGTGGACTTTAATCCATACCACTTCACAAGGACATAATGAAGCCTATCAAAAAACATTTCTATGCATTACGAACATGTTGTAACAAGCAAGTCCTATTACCTAGGTTGCTCATGACCCACTCATATCCAAATTCTTTAGGTACTCTATACTCTCAAACTTTGTCCATATATTTGTTGAAGTGAATCATACCGATCAAGGATGCAAGTAAGAACCATTTGCCGCCTCCTCTTTTGAGCCCTCAAGAAATACTCTTCTATGATAGCATCTTCATCATCCGAACTTTCACTTTGTCACTTGAATCATCTTCCTCCGAACTAGCACCGACACTTAAATCATCATCTTCCTCAGAACTAGCACCGACACTTAAATCAGTGAGTGCCATCTCCCTCAAGTGTTCTTTGCATTAGCATCATGGACCTGAACACACAAGGTTACAATGGAATAATACATTCCAAGTTAAGACCATCTATATCCATATAACATTTATTCTTGGCTTCATGTCCAACAAAAATGTCTCACGGGATAGTGATTGAGAGTTTGAGACAAAAGCCGAAGCAGGCCCATTTTGATGAGAATCTTGTATATTCTAACTAATTAAGTCTACCTAATAATACAATTGAAGGAGAAAGTAGAGGTGGCAAAGTACGACTTGTGGCAAAGTATACATTACGTTTCTAAATGATTAGTAATTCGAAGGAGAAAGTAAGGATTACTAATTCATGTACAAACAAGAAGAATTCGAATTAACATATTTTTTTTTTGAAAGCGCACCCATTGGCACGTACTTCATTAAGGAAAAATAGAGTTTTACACGTCGCACACTTTAGCCAAAATAATTGGCCAAGCGCATCTAAAAACACACATACAAGAGTCACTAGCTTTGGTGGTGGTACAGTTGTACTAAAAAGTAAAACTAATGTGCGACGAGTGTTGAAGCGCCGGGCGGCTACAGCTCCAAATCCGAATCTCCCCGTGGCAAAGAAAGCACCGCCGCATCAAGGGAAGATCTCATACACTTACGCTTGGCGGATGAAGCGGCCCTCACGAAAGTGCTCTCGAGCATACCGCCTTCGAGGGGCAGGCGCCGCCTCGACCGGCCGTCCCTCAAGCTTGTTGAGCATCTCCAAAGAACGCCGTCGCTCCCGGTGCTCGGCGGAGGGTCGCGGCTTCGGTGGTTTCGCACGGAGACGAGCACGCCGTGCTTTCCAATCTTCGGCCGGGGACCTTGGCGAGCGGAGGGCGGGCCGCCGGCGAGGACGGGCTCGTCGGCGGGGTGATCGGCGCGATGAAGTCCGGCCGGCGCCGGCGGGCGCGCAGCAGGATCCCAAACCGATCCCTCCCAGGCGACCGGGTCCGGTGGCGCTTGTGTCCCCTGCGCCGGAACTCCTCGACTCATCCCCGCCGCGTCCGCCGAGTAGTGGAAGGATTTTGCGCACATTCCCGTACCGAGGAGGCATCCCGGAAGGCCGCGCGGAACCTCACGGCGGTTGAGGGTCCGGGTAGGCGCCGCACGGACGCCTCACCCACTTGCCGGATCGACACGCCGCGCTCGCTCTCCGGTCGGTGATCACGGAAGCCGGATTTGGCGGCGGCGATCGGCCGCGACGCGCAGACCCCGGTCGTCATCGACGACCATGTCCTCCGCTTGTGTGGTGTACTGCAGTGGTCCGCCAAAGGCCTTGCGGTCCAACGAGTCGACGAATCCGGATTGGCCGCTGGAAGGAGCGGAAGGGCGGGGCCTGAGGAACATCCACCGGGTAGTCGAAGGAGTGAGAGCAGCCGATGGCTCGCGACCAACCGCACCAAGTCGGCAATTGGGTCGGGGTTTAGCGGCGGCGACGATGGACGGCCGGCTCGTCAGGGGCCTCGGACCCCCCGCACCTCCGGCATGGGCCGGCCGAGGGAAGGCCCCACCCCAGACGGCGGGGGGCATGGCGTGGCGGCGGAGTGTCGAGAAGGTGGATCCGCCAAAGACACAGTAAACCTCCGAGGCATCCGCCTCGTGTGGGCCGCAGGGCGACCATGCGTAGAGGTGAAGGTGGCTCCAACGGTAGTGGCAAGGGTGGCCGGGGTGGTCGGTGCCGCGACGAGGGAGGCCACGAGCTCCTCAAGCATTGGGTCCACCCGGCGGGGGCACCGCGCCTCACACGAGATGAGCGCGGTCCGAAGATGCGACGGTTTTCATCGACGGAGGGAGACGACCATCGCGACCTTGGGTCCCTCGAAGATCCCGGCGAGGCGATCCTCCAAAGAAGAGCTTGATGTGGTGGAGGCCACACGAAGCCTTGACAGGGACGGAGCCCACGCAAGGTCGTGGTAGGTGGCGGTGGTGCGACGGAAGGTGACTCAGCCGGAAACGGGCTCTACCCGGCGGGTGGCGGCGAAGATGGAGCCGTAGTAGTGGATCGACAAAGCGCGCCAGCGTCCGCCTATTGCGATCCACGGGCGTGTGGTCGGGCACATCTGAGATGAGGCGGTGAGGCGGTAGGTGACAAGTCGCGCCGACGGCGTGGTCCTCCGCGGTGCGCTGAAGCAGTCCAATGAGGTAGGCCGGGGCCGGGGCGTCGATGGTAGCGAGAGGCGGATGGGCAGCGCGCGACGTGCTCGTGGTGGTGGACGACGCCGTTGCTGGCCGGTGACATCAAAGACGGTCGCCTCACGACACGCCCGGTCCAGGTGGGCGGGCATGCGGCGCGTCCGAGACGAAGACGAGCGGCGACGCCGCTCCGGCCGCTGGAGCCGAACGTCACGCGCCCGCCCGGGGTCCCCGTGAGGTCCTCCACAGGGGCGGCGCCACGCGCCGCGCGCTTGCGTGCGGGTGGGAGGCACAACACCGGCGCCGCCAAGACAGCGGCGGCCCGGGCCGACGGGCAGCGGCGGCGCCGCAGGGCTGCCCAAACCGAGGAAGGCAAGATGGAGACTGGGGGCGGCCGATAACGACGGTAACGCCGCAGGCGCCCGGGCGGGCGGGATCCGGCGCCGGGGGCCGCGTCCGAGCGCATACCGCGGGGGGCTTCACCGAGCCCTCCGCGTGGTCGACGGAGTCCGAGCAGAACGCCCCGGCCGCAGTGTGGGATAGCAGATGCACGCGCCGCCACGGTGGTGGGGGGGCCTCGGCCGACGAACGGCGCCCTCGCCGTCCGGCGGCCGGAGAAGGAGCCGCGAAGCCACCGCAAACCCTGGGTCTCCCAGCGGAAGGCGGGGGTGAGGGTCGAGCGGCGTGTCGGTGGCCAGACTCGGCATCCGCTGGTGAAGCAAGCGGCGACGGTTGGAGCGAATGACACATCAGCACCACATCCGCACCCATCGATGGCGAAACCTCGCAATGATCCCAGCCGGCGGCGACTAAATCGCAGCCCAGGAGCACGGCGAGGCGGTGACCGCGACGGTAGGGCGGTGTGTCGCACGACAACACTGACCGCAACCATCGACGGTGAAGCCATGCACGAACGGTCGAGCCTGGCGCTACACATCGCTCCGGCGAAATCGGCGGCGGTGGCGTCGCGGTCAGATCCGGCGGGGTTCGCCGAACGCGAGAGCATCGCCGCCCACGCCACGCGAACTCACCTCCTCAAGGTCCGTGAGCGAGGTCCGGTGGCCGCCCTCGCCAGCGGGGCGCACGTGGCGACCTCACCTCGGCCGTCCACCACGCTGAGGCGCGTGGCGCGCCGCAGCAGCGTGGGGGAGGACGACCCGGGCCAGCGCACGGGCGCAGACGGCACCCGCGCCGGAACCGGCCCCGCGGCTTCCTGAGGGAGCGTGGAGGGGTGCCGAGCGGGAGAGGTAGCGGAGGGGGCCACAAGCGCTGGTCGCGACCCCCGACGGCGACGGCAGGAGGACCCCGGAGGTCACCATGGACGACATGGGGGCGCAGGAACTGGAGCTCTAGCGAATAGGCAGGAAAAAGGAGGAGCTAGACCCACGGGGAGAGAGCTTGGGCGGCGGTGGTGCCGGATCCGGGCTCGGATTTGGTGGGGAAGGCGAGGGTCAGGCGGATCTTGGAGGATTGGGAGGAGGCGGCTCGGGGGGGGACGAGCGGGGAGTGGGTCGCCTCCCAACGGACACATTTTTGTCGATCTTACGTAAACACTATGAATTAACATAATAAGAAATATAATATCTCGATTTACTAATTTCTACAAGGGTGAATTTGTTTACATACTAGCCGATAGGAGGCATCGATCATTATACCATATTGGATCTACCAATTCACATGCAAAATCCTAGAGAATTTTTCTAGAGCCAAACAAAACAGCTTGTACTTATATCATATCACAAAGAAAAGAATGGATCACAAACGAGAACTAGCAAGCAATCACAACATCGGAATAAACAAAGCGAGCACAATGGTGGATCTTACCGACCGAAAGCGTGGATCAAAGTCGTTGTCGTCACCTTCTTCATTGTCATCGAGTTGTCCTCATCGTCTTCAACGCGGTGGGCACCCTTCCCTTGCGACCCACGACTTCCACCCTCATCATCTTCAATGTGGATGGGCACCCTTCCCTTGCGCCCACGGTTTCCACCCTCATCATCTTCAATGCGGATGGGCACCCTTCCCTTGCGGCCCACGGCTTCCACCCTCATCATCTTCAATGCGGATGGCCACCCCTTCCCTTTGCGGCCACCACTACCGCTTCCACCCTCATCATCTTCAATGTGGATGGCCACCCTTCCCTTGCGGCCACCACGCCGCCGATTCCACCCATTGGAAGACTCAGGTGTCACGGATTGTGTTCCCCGCCCGACGGATCCAAAGATTCGGATCGGCCACGAGCTCGCTTGGCCGTGGAGGGTTGAAGTTGTTGCGACGCCTTTGCCGCCGGGGGGCGCGGAGGAAGGCCATAGTCATCCACGAGGTCCATCTACACCCGTAGTCGCTCCCGGTGCGGGAAGATGTCGAGAAGGGGAAGGAATCAACCCGGGAATTCAAATCCGGGTTGTCCATTTGCACGAGGGGGAGTAGACCGCCGGGCTTGGAGGCAAAGGGAGAAGGTGGGGTTGGGAAGAGAGGCCGAACTCATCGGCGGTGAGGTAGGCGGGATAAACGGATGAGCCGGATGCGGCATAGGAAGAAAACGATGCTTGACCGAAGAAATCTCGCTCCGGTATTGGTTGTAGTGGCCGGCCCATGGCGGATGCACCCGGGAGCGAGGTGGGCGGCGGCGCCGACATGGGGAGGACCGGCTCCGGCGGTGAGCGGCCGAGTGGCGGCCGCCCATGGTGGATGCGTGGCGGGGGGAGGGGAGGCGCCGGCGAGTGGGAGAGGAAGACGGGCGGTGGGGCTCCATGGTGCGTCGGCAGCGGTGCTCGGAGGAGCGCTGGGGGGCGAGGCGGCGCAAGGCCGCTAGCGGCGGCCCTCGGTAGCCGCATGGCGAGAGGATATAGGAGCTATGGGCAAGTGGAGTCCGGGTGGCGGCGGCCCGGCGAGCGCATGCGGCTAGGGGCTTCGCGGCGGGCGCATGGCGGCGACCCGGGCTAGCGAGGGTTTGGGAGAGCCGGGCTTCGTGCGAGGGTATCCACTCGATTTTTTTTCCCAACTAGTCCCCAATTAGACTCTCAACAGGGGACTAATAGACTAGGGACTAATTGGGACTAAAAATTAGTCTATTAGTCCCGATGTTTGGAAAATTAGGGACTTATTGGGACTAAAAATTAGTCTCTAGTCCCTAGTCCTCACAGGAACCAAACAGGGCCTTAGGCACTATTTGAAACGGCCATGTCGGGCCAAAACACTTGTGAATTACACGAGCAGTTTTTTTTAACCCAAATTGATTTTTTTTTGAGAATAACCCAAATTGAATTTTTATTGTTTGCATTAATGATGAGCCCATTTATTTTACATTTAGTTTGGGTAAAAGCGATGGAAAAAAAGGTGGCCTCCTCCTCGGTCCGAGAAAGAAAACGATATCTATCGAAAGCACATCTCTGTCACGGCGCAGAGCGAGGGTTTTCTTAGGCGCGGCGGCGCGAGCAAGAGGCGGTGGCGGTGGCGGGCGAGGCCGCTGGCTGGCGCGAGCTCGGTGAGGCGACGGGTGGCTTAGCGGCCGTGGGCCCGGGAGCGGGAGGCCTACCCGCCGGCGACGACTTCCTCGCGCCCCCACCTTCGTCCGCTTCCTCCTCAACCGCTTCGCCTCTTAGAGGCGTCAGTTTTTCTTTCTTCCTTCGTTTCATTGTTTTGTCAAGGTCTTCTTCGACTCACGTGTTGAACGCGACCGCGTAACTTGCTTACCGGCCGGATTGAGGAGTGACATGTTTGTCATCGTGTTTGGCTTTAGTAGTAGTAGTAGAAGAAGAAGAAGAAGAAGAAGAGGTAGGTCCTGCACGGCAAAGCCAGCATGTAGGATTGCTATGAACTCGAAAGTTTAAGGTGCGTGCGGTGGGGGCGGTCTCTGATTAAATAGCGATATGTTGTTGTTGCTCGATAGTCTTTGTATTGCAATGCAATTGGCATTTTCTTGCCATGGATGCACTGACCAACTCACACTCCCTGCCCCCAACTTCTTTATAGTTTGATGTCACATAGTTATACAATTTGATGGCCCTTTGTTATACATAGAGTCCTACTTGCTATGTGAATTATAGGATGGTTTATTTGGGCTAGAAGTTACAGGATCTGAAAGATATCTTATAGATTTGCGAGCTATTACAGGATGCCTCCAACTTCTGTATAATTTGCTGTCACATAGTGTTGGGGTTCATAATAATGGACGCAATGAAGCCCAATGACCCGACGGAAACGATAACAAGGCTCATACCGAAGGCAAGCCTGAAAGCCGAGGAGCACCGGTCTCTCGGCCTAGTTCGACTTTCGCCCGAGCCTTAGAGCACGATGTTGACATTTGTTAAGTGCTATAAGAATAAGAAGATTCTGCAAAGCGCACGGAACATCAATCTAGCATTTCCCTAGGGGAGTATTCTAGGTATCGTATCCACGAGGAAGCTTTGGGCAAAAAGAATTTAATAACTCACAATCATGTATCTACTAACTTAGCAAACCAACTAGACTAAAGAGGGGTAAGTGATAAATGATAAATGAAATAATACTATGAGTAATAAAAGCATAAAAAGTAATCTACTAATAATAACTAAAGAATACTATGATAAATGAATAGATTAGCTAATCAAGAGGACAACGGGAGAGGCGAGAGGTTCCTAATTACTTCTCTAATACTTTGGTTCTAAGTAAATGAAGTATGCATAGATATAGCAATCAAACAATAACACTTCGGGACATCGTAACACTAGCCACAGAAAGGGATGAGAAGGGGGCTAGGAATATCGGACTAAAAGTCCTACAAACACCAACCCGAACATGGTGGAATAAATGGGGCATCGTGGCCATCACCACCTAGGGCTACCACAAACTATCAGGTGGGATTGGGTGCAATCTCAAGTAACCTCTAGTTTAGACACCATGTCTACACTATTAACTACTACTCTAGCTAACCGAATAACTAGAGCACTCGGTGCAAAGTATAATAACTATACTAACCATAAATGAAAGGCATAAAAGTAAATATAGAAGATATATATCAAAGCATGAGTCTTGTAGAGTGAAGATACAAAGACATACCATAACTCTGAAGACTCTCCAGAACCGGAGTGCAACTCCGCTCTCCCTAACTACTCTCAACTAGATCTAATCTATTACATTGGAAAGTCTAATCCTAGATCTATATTGAAGAGAGAGAGAGTTCCTCACATTGGGACCCCTCTCTAATCAATGAGATGAGATAGCTCATGAATTAGCTAATGAATTAGGGTTTCAGGGGGGAGCCCTGCCCCTTCTTTTATAGCCCCATAGGATGAATCTCAGCCCTTGGATCAAACCCACTTGATTGGACGGACTAGATCTACTCCATAGGTCGGTTGTAGGAAGGTTCTAGAAGCTGGACACGTGGTTCTTAGGGGCGGTCTTTGCGATGCGAGGGGGCATACCAGCCAGCCCCACGACAACAACAGTCGGCCCCGTCCTTTGCGAGCTGTCTTGGCTTCTCATTTGGACCCCTAGAATTTATACCAATCATATACGATTTGGTCCTTTTCTTTTTTTTTCTCTATTTCTCCACTTTTCTTTAATATTACGGAATATTCCGAGTTCTGTAAAACTAAGTGTGCACCAAAACTTCGTGGAATCCATTAGTAATAATAATCTTTTATATTATTTATCCATGATTTTGTAGGAGAATAATTACTTAATTTCGACAATAACTACCATCAATAAGCTCCCCCAAGCTTACCTTTTGCTAGTCCCTTAGCAAAACATATAAACTATAAAACAAACTTGGATCGGGAGTTGCTAAGATACTTTCATTGTTATAGAGTACACATGCTTTCAAAAGAGACTCAACTCCGATTTGGATAGACTAATCACTATGTAAAAAAGGCCTCTACAATCGCAAGGCTGCCTCGCCCATTAGGGTCTCTAAATGTCCGACTTTACAAACCTAATCGTAGCGAGCGAGCATGCGGTTTTTAATACGACGGTATTTAGTGCGTCTCAAACTTCCTGCTCAGATTGAACCCTTGTACACGCACGCGGTGGAACGTCACGTGTCCTAGGGTTTGCTCGCATCGTGGTTCACAAGATTTCGCGAGCACATTATTGTCTAAGATGTGACCGCATTCTCGAAACCTCACGCATTCGCCGACATCGAATCGAATCGCACCGCATCCAAAAGTAGTGACGCCCTGGTAGCAAAGATACGATCGTAGAGCTTCCACCGCACGCGAACCATTTTACAAAAGCTGCGAATACAATTACAGCGCATGTCCCGACGCGTGCTCGCACCACGCCGCCTATACGTACATTGCCCGCGCGACCGCCGAACTGCCTATCAGAACGATTACTAACATAGCGGACACTGCGCGATAGCCGATCAGAATAGAGAAGTTACGGACATGTACCATACCCGCGGTTCGTGGTTTCGCCGCATTTCTGACAGCGTGTGTAGATAACACAGTGAAGTTCCTTATCTCTTTTACGGGCGTTTATTTTGTCCGCACGTCGTAGTTTTCGCTAGTTTACAGCGTATTTTTTTCCGATCAGAATCGTTCAAGATCTTCGGACGCTTGTAACAGATGCTCGACCGTAGCTACCTAGGAAATTACGGATGCGTGTCCCTTTCGCATGTTCGGGCCGAGGTTTTATTTCGCACGCAGCGTTTACCGATGCTCAGCGTAAACCGACGCCGAGACTACGAGACGGTGGTTCACGCACGCATCGCAAAACATGTCATCGTTAATTATTTAGATATTACAAAGCAGTTCACGCCGACGCAATTATTCCGAAACCCACGAGGCTCGGTTAGCCGCGGTGGTCTCGCACTTATTCGATTATTAAGGTACAGGTTAAGATGGGTCTCAGATCAACAGGCCGAGACTATAGACGCCAGAAAAGCGGGACAGAGTATTAATGATGACGTCTTGCACGCGCTAGAACCGTCTCCGGACCAAAGCATTGGTACTATTAATATGTATATAATACATATACACGGTCGATCACAAACAAATGGGGACGCTGCTGCGGCATGGAAAATTCATGTGTATCTCTCGAAAATTCATGTGTATCTCGGAATGTTCTTCACACGAGACATACCCGATTATTGAGGGGCACGCGCCACGCATTGTTCACAACACAAATAACACAGTTCAAATGCATGTATCCACGATCGTCATGCGGCAAAGGGAAATAGAAGGAGCTCACGGTTCGCGAAAGCGAATACTCGCCCGGGTGATGATCTCTTCCATAACAAACTTGGCGATCTCCTCTCTAATATCCTCCAAATTAATCGAATTTCGGACAAATCGAAATCCTAATACAAAGAAAGGTAGGCATAAGTGTTCGTTGTACACATGGTCTTTATTGCCAAACAAAGGTAGGCACATGATGGAGCTGCGCCGAGTTACCTCGTGTGAGTCGGATGAACTTGTTTCATCGCGGCCCAGAAGTGGTGGGCGTGTAGAACCCACATGTCTTTTCATCGGTTAGCGGCGGCACTACAAACATATGAAACACAAAGTGGTTATTCATGAATGGAAACACGTGCAGTGCGAGAACTCCAAGTGAAGCACTACTTACTTGTACATTCTTGTTTGGACCTCCATGCTTCTTGCACGAAACATGCTTGTTTGGACCTTGCCGTCCTGGCTGTTGAGCCACGCTTGATTCTCGGCCCGGTACTCACGAGAGAGGCACTCTAGACATTCTTGTCATGCGAGCCACTCCCGCATTCTCGGCCCCCGCGACTGCGAGGCACTCCGGTCATCCTTGCCTTGAGCCGGTTTCCACATCATTAGCCGATGCACTCGCAAGGCACTCGACCGTCATTGGCATGCGGCGAGTCGCGCATTCCCATCCATTGCGGCCGAGAGGACTACGATCATTTTGCGTGTCATACGGTCCTTTAGATTGACTTTCATTGAGGCGGAAATGCGCACAAGAGGTTTTGGGGCGGTAAAAAAGAAGAGAGCTTTAGGAATGCTACGGTAAAAGGCGGGCTGCTCCCTTTGGATCATCTTACACATAGCTTTGTCCAAGAGCCTTAATCTACTTTGTCGGCGGATCGATGAGTGTAGCCTCAAAACCGGGAGTTACATGATCAATAGAAACAATAGAATGTCCTTCGGTATTGGTTGACCTTTAAGATGTAGTTGATTGGTATACCATTCCCCTTGCTACCTCAACGGATAACCTCGAGTCTTCTTCTTTGCAAAGGGTACATGGTCTTGGCGTGGAAAGTATCTCAAGCTGCGGCAGATGCGAATCGACTTCTCGCGCTTTTTGCTCTTCACACCACCTACACGGCTAGGGGTGTTGGCGACGATGAACCATGTCCTCCCGATTCCAACGCGCGCCACCTTAGCTATGAGCTCATCTAGTTGAGGTCAAACTCTTCTCTATATGCTTCGACCGCGCACCTAGGGACTTCCTCTTTACGTACATGTCGGGCGCAAGCCCGACAAAACTTCAACCCGGCCATACTAGACATACCACGCTGCGCCATGCGCTGCGGGGTGCCCGGGACCTCTGTGAGCATATCTCTTTCCCTTACACCGGTGCCCTCGGAAAAGCACATGCGGTCTTCTCTAAAACCTTCTCGGATAAAGACCGAGACTCTTCACGACCAAACAATTGCGGCCTTATTACGACACGGCGGGGCGCAGTGACCCGCCAAAAAAAATGCGGCGCGGTTCTTTGGAAAATTCATGCCAAGGATTCTTGATGCTATTGTGGGTAAGTAAGTGTCCTCCTTCTCCCCCTGGTCGAACTTTGCCTCATAACCTCTGTCCCCGGGCGGTGGTCATGCTTGTTCTTCTCCTAAAGTCGCTTGTATCTCTCACTTGTTGCAGTGCCTCTTTCTTTGCTCTTAAACCCCGGCAAAAGGCGCCTAATCGTCCTTGGTGATGTATGGGTGCTTTAAGTGGCATCCACCCCTTCATGGCGTAATTCCGCACTAGATCGCTTTTGAAGGTCCTAAAACTTTTGCCTCTTGTCGCCCGCGACTTCTTATATGCTATGGGCCTTAAGTTGCCTACAAACTCCAATGAATTACGGACGGTTCTCAAATAACAATTCCTTTGTTGCAGCACTTAAGGAAGAGATCGAATATGTGAGCAAAGGGGACCCTTTGTCTAGCAATCGGACCAGCAAGTCTCTTCATTCTTAGCATGGCCACCTCTCGGTGGGGCTTGGATTCGGCTTGAGCGCCGTGACAACTATCTTGCCTTCCGGCCACCTTGTGTGTGTCGACCCTCCGCTTTCGCACGAGAAAGCGGATGGCTGCCCTCTCAAAAAAAACTCCCGAACGCCCCCTATGGTACCATCATCTCTCTCTTGCCCCTCTGTGGTACCATCATCTATCTCTTGCTTTGTCTCTTCATATGTAGCTCTCGGCCATCCTCTAGAGAATAAGTTGTTTTAGTTGCCGGATGATGTTGTAAATGTGCCATCGAGACACCTACATCAAGCAGATTTAGGAAACACGAGAGAAGTCAACAGCTAGCACTAAGCAAAAAGCTAACAATAAGTAGGGTTTGTATATCACATAGCTGCTTGACTTACCATTTTCGGCGTCGTCAACGGCCGGGCACACATGACAAAGCTTCACCGGCGGTTCTTGGGGCGAGGAAAAGGTGCGATCATTGTTCTATCTTGAGCACGTATATTCATCTCTATAAATAAAATAAGCGGTAGTAGTTGGGTTTCCTATGACAAAAACCACACACGGATAACAACATTATAGTAACACTCGGTGTCAAGTTCAATATCTACAACTGAAAATATCCATGTGAGGATAAAATTATACTGATTCAATTACGTAATAGGCTTTTTTAAGAGGACTAAACAAACCAGCGAGGAGAACAAACAAATAAAATGTTAGAAGAACTAGAAAAGAAGCCGGAAATGTGATGGTTGTAATATAAATGAGACCATCCAACACCTTTTCCTAGATTGTCCATATTCGAAAGCGGTATGGAGGATCATCTTTTTTATGCTAGTGGCCTAAACCAGCCTAGATCTATATAAGCCATAAGTTTGGTACATGGCTTACTCATCAGAATAAAGGTTTAGAAACTTGATTTGGGTTGGCGTCACGCGGCTATATCCTGGGCCATTTGCGTTTGCCGAAGCGATATTATCTTTAACAAAATAAAGTTTTCGTTGTCGAAGGTTATTTTCAGATGAGCCTATTGGGCTGATGTGCTTGAGCTCGATTCGGCGTGATGAATAGGACAAGAACACACTCTCGCTAATTAGCGAGAAAACTAGAAGTGGTTACTTTGGAGTTTCCCAATAGAGGGTGGAAGCACATTTATCATTTGCTTTAGTTCTCTTTATCTCTGTTTTGGAGACTTGTTTTGCTCTACCTTTTTATCCACTACTTCTAATAATTGGTACATTATGCGGCCTCGGATATAGAGGCGGATGTTTTTCTCATCCATTATCTAAAAAAAGCTTCATCGCTGAACAGATTTGAAAATTTCGATTCGCTGGAAAATTAGCAAGGCCCTAATATTATCTGATTCAATTCGTAATAATAGGCGTGCGTGAGGACTACACAATCCGAGAGAGGCACGGATCACAAAAAATTGCACTCCCTCCGTTCCAAATTGTAAAGTAAGCTTTGACTTTTTTGGTTCGTCCATTTTGCTATATCGAGGCATATTATTGTATCTAGATACATAGCTAAATGGATGTACCAAAAAGTCAAAAGTGACTTACAAATTGAAGCGGGGAAGTAGTTCGGGAATAGAAGAATATAAACAAAGCGTAGTTTAGCAAAGGATTCGTTTAGTAGGAAAATTTTTGTAAGACAAGATAGTAGTAGTACTTTCGGCAGAAAGCGTCGGTGTTCTTGAGCTTGTGTATTCATCTATGAAGAAGATAAGCGGCAGAATTATCGTCATTCCTCACTAGGCAAAACTGGAAAGGAAGCCAGAAATGTGTTGGTTGTAATATGAATGCGACCATCCAACACCTTTTCCTAGATTGTCGTATTCAAAAAGCGGTATGGAGGATCATCTTTTATGCTCTTGGCCTAAACCAACCTAGATCTATACAAAGCCATATGTTTGGTACATGGCTTACTAATCAGAATAAAGGTTTAGAAACTTGATTTGGGTTTGCGTCCGCGGCTATATCTTTGGGCCATTTGGTATTTGTCGAAATGATATTATCTTTAACAAAATGAAAGTTTTTCGTTGTCGAAGGTTATTTTTTAGATGAGCCTATTGGCTCTTGATGCTTGAAAGCCGATTCCGGCGTGATGAACAGGACAAGAACACACTCGCTAATTAGCGAGAAAACTAGAAGTGGTTACTTTGGAGTTTCCTAATAGAGGGTGGAAGCACATTTATCATTTGCTTTTAGTTCTCTTTATCATTTTTAGAGACTTGTTTTGCTCTACCTTTTTATCCACTACTTGTAATAATTGGCGTGTACATCCTCGGATGTAGAGGCGGATGTTTTTTTTCATATCCATTATCTAAAAAAAGCTTCGTCGCTGAGCAGATTTGAAAATTTCACTCACGGAAATTAGCAAGGCCCTAATATTATCTGATTCAATTACGTAATAGGTATGCGTGAGGACTACACAATCCACGAGAGCCTGAGATCACAAAAAATTGCACTCCCTCCGTTCCAAATTGTAAGTCGCTTTGACTTTTTGGTTGATCCATTTTGCTATATATCGGGCATATTATTGTATCCGGATACATAGCTAAATCGATGTACCAAAAAAGTCAAAGCTTACTTAAACCAAATGAAGAAGTAGTTCAGGGGGAATAGAGGAATATAAACAAAGCGTAGTTTAGGCGTTTAGCAAGCGATTCGTTTAGTCGGAAAATTTTTGTAACACAAGATAGTAGTAGTAGTACGTTCCGGTCGGTGTTCTCAAGCTTGTGTATTCATCTATGAAGAAAATAGCGGCCCGAGAATTATCACCTTTCCTCACTACGGCGAATGAAAAATTTAGGCGACACGGATGATGCGTTGGTGCACGGAAATCATGAAGTAGCTACGTCGCTGAACAAATTTGAAAATTTCAGTCACCTGAAATTAGCAAGGCCCTAATATTATACAGTTCAATTACGTAATAGAAGCGGTCTATGAGGACTACACAATCCACAGAGGCCTGAGATCACAAAAATTGCACTCCTCCGTTTCCAAATTGTAAGTCGCTTTGACTTTTTGGTTCGTCCATTTTGCTATGTATCCAGGCATATTATTGTATCTAGATACATAGCTAAATAGATGTACCAAAAAAGTCAAAGCATTACAAAAGAAGGAGGAAGTAGTTGAGAATAGAAGAATATAAACAAAGCGTAGTTTAGCAAAAGTTCGTTTAGTAGGAAAAATTTTGTAAGACAAGATAGTAGTAGTGAGAGCATTGTTGGTGTTCTAGAGCTTGTGTATTCATCTATGAAGAAGATAAGCCACAGAATTATCGCCTTTCCTCACTAGGAAAAACTAGAAAGGAAGCGAGAAATGTGTTGGTTGTAATATGAATGAGACCATCCAACACCTTTTCCTAGATTGTCGTGTCGAAAAACGGTATGGAGGATCATCTTTGATGCTCTTGGCCTAAACCGGCCTAGATCTCGAAGCCATATGTTTGGTACATGGCTTACTAATTAGAATAAAAGGTTTAGAAACTTGATTTGGGTTGGCGTCACGGCTATATTTGGGCCATTGGCGTATGTCGAAACGATATTATCTTTAACAAAATAAAGTTTTCTCTCGTTGTCGAAGGTTATTTTCAGATGAGCCTAATGGCTGCGATCTTGAAGCCCGATTGCGGCGTGATGAACGAGACAAGAACACACTCGCTAATTAGCGAGAAAACTAGAAGTGGTTACTTTGGAGTTTCCCAATAGAGGTGGAAGCACATTTATCATTTGCTTTAGTTCTCTTTATACATTTTAGAGACTTGTTTTGCTCTACCTTTGTATCCACTACTTGTAATAATTGGCGTGTACATCCTCGGATGTAGAGGCGGATGTTTTTCGTCCATTATCTAAAAAAAGCTTCGTCGCCTGAGCAGATTTGAAAATTTCACTCACGGAAATTAGCAAGGCCCTAATATTATCTGATTCAATTAATAATAGGAAAATTGTGAGGACTACACAATCCATAGAGGCACAGATCATAAAAAATTGCACTCCCTCCGTTCCAAATTATAAGTCGCTTTAACTTTTTTGGTTCGTCCATTTTGCTATATATTCAGGGCATATTATTGTATCTAGATACATAGCTAAATGGATATACCAAAAAAGTCAAAATGACTTACAAAGCGAAAACGAAGTAGTAGTTCGAGGAATAGAGGAATATAAACAAAAGCGTAGTTTAGCAGCGGTTCGTTTAGTGGGAAAATTTTTGTAAGACAAGATAGTAGTAGTACTCGACAGGAAGCGTTAGTGTTCTCAAGCTTGTGTATTCATCTATGAAGAAAATAAGCGGCGGAAATTATCACCTTTCCTCACTTCTGGCGGTGAAAAATTCAGGCGACACGGATGATGCGTTGATACTTCTTTGTTGGATGGAAATCACGAAGTAGCCGTCACGAGCGGATGTCCCAAACTTCGGGTAAAGGAGGAGGGTTGCGTTAAGTTTGGCAAACCAGGCGTAAAAATAGCCACTCTAATGGGCGAGGAGGCACATATCACAAAAATTGCACTCCCTCAGTTCCAAATTGTAAATTCGCTTTGACTTTTTGGTTCGTCCATTTTGCTATGTATCCGGACATATTATTGTATCTAGATACATAGCTAAATGGATGTACCAAAAAGTCAATTTACAAACAAAGCGGAGGAAGTAGTTCAGGAATAGAAGAATATAAACAAAGCGTAGTTTAGCAGCGGTTCGTTTAGTAGGAAAATTTTGTGAGACAAGATAGTAGTAGTACTTCGTCGAGGAAGCGGTCGGTGTTCTTGAGCTTGTGTATTCATCTATGAAGAAGATAAGCGGCGAGAATAATCGCCTTTCCTCACTAGGCAAAGCTGGAAAAGGAAGCGAAATGTGTTGGTTGTAATATGAATGAGACCATCCAACACCTTTTCCTAGATTGTCCATATTCGAAAAGCGGTATGGAGGATCATCTTTTATTCTCTTGGCCTAAAGTAGCCTAGATCTATACAAGCCATATGTTTGGTACAAGGCTTACTAATCGAGAATAAAAGGATTATAAACTTGATTTGGGTTGGCGTCCGCGGCTATAAAATTTGGGCCATTTGTATTGTCGAAAACGATATTATCTTTAACAAAATGGAAGTTTTCTCGTTGTCGAAGGTTATTTTCGGATGAGCCTATTGGTACGTGGTATTGAGCCCGATTCGGCGTGATGAACAAGACAAGAACACACTCTCGCTAATTAGCATAAAACTAGAAATGATTACTTTAGAGTTTCCCTATAGAGGGTGGAAGCACATTTATCATTTGCTTTAGTTCTCTTTATACATTTTAGAGACTTGTTTTGCTCTACCCTTTTAGCCACTACTTGTAATAATTGGTACGTGTACATCCTCGGATGTAGAGGCCGGATGTTTTTCTCATCCATTATCTAAAAAAGCTTCATCGCTTTGAAGCAATTTGAAAATTTGATCACCTAGAAATTAGCAAGGCCCTAATATTAATATATTATACTGATTCAATTACGTAAGGCGACAATGAGGACTACACAATCCACGAGAGGCATAGATCACAAAAAAATTGCACTCCCTCGGATTTCCAAATTGTAAGTCGCTTTGACTTTTTTTGGTTCGTCCATTTTGCTATGTATCCGGACATATTATTGTATCTAGATACATAGCTAAATGGATGTACCAAAAAGTCAAAAGACTTACAAACTAAAATGGAAGTAGTTAGGGAATAGAGGAATATAAACAAACGTAGTTTAGCAACGAGGTTGTTTAGTGGGAAAAATTTTTGTAAGACAAGATAGTAGTAGTGCGAGGAAGCGTTAGTGTTCTCAAGCTTGTGTATTCATCGATGAAGAAAATAGCGGCGAATTATCACCATTCCTCACTTTTTGCGGCGAAAAATTCGGGTGACTTAGGAGGATGATGCGTTGATGCTTTGTAGGATGGAAATCAGCGTAGTAGCCGTCACGAGCGAGAGGTCCCAAACCGGGTAAAGGAGGAGGGTTGCGTTAAGTTTTGGCGAACCGGCGTAAAAAAAATAGGCACTCTAATGGGACGAGAGGCACAAATCACAAAAAATTGCACTCCCTCAGATTTCCAAATTGTAAAGTGCCGCTTTGACTTTTTTGGTTCGTCCATTTTGCTATGTATCGGGCATATTATTGTATCTAGATACATAGCTAAATGGATGTACAAAAGTCAAAAGCGTTAGAATTACAAAGCTGAGAAAGCGAGGAGGAAGTAGTTTACGAATAGAAGAATATAAACAAAGCGTAGTTTAGCAAGTTCGTTTAGCGAGGAAAATTTTTGTAAGACAAAATAATAGTAGTACTTTCGGCAATTTGTTAGTGTTCTCGAGCTTGTGTATTCATCTATCAAGAAAATAAGCGAGCAAAATTATCACCTTTCCTCACTTCGTGGCGGCGAAAAATTGAGGCGACACACCGATAGCGTTGATGCTGGCATTTGGATGGAAATCTTTGAAGTATCCATGTGAGGCTAATATTATATAGTTCAATTCTGCAATAGGCGGTCTATTAGGACTACGGTAACCCACGAGTCGCGAGAACACAAAATAAATTAAATGTAGTTCGAGGAATAGAATAGTATAGACAAAGCTGCGAGGTTAGTAACATTTCATTTAATAGGGGCGTCATTGTTCTTGAGCATGTATATTCATCTATAAAAAAAAATAAGCGTAGTAGTTTGCGGTCTCCTAAAACAAAAACACAAAGGTAACAACATTAATGTAGTAGCAGTGTCAAGTTGAGTATGTACAACTCAATACATCCATCTCGGGATACTGATTATCTGATTCAATTCTGTAATAATAAAGTCTATGAGGAGTAGGCGAGCTTTGTTCTCGCTTGTTCTTGCAATCTTGCTTCATCTTGTTTCAGCTTATTCTCTCACGGGGATACTATTAAACAAGCGAACAGGCTCTCGAGGGGAACCAGATCACCAAAAAAAGGTAGTTCGGGAATAGTGGAGTATAAAGAAACTATAATTTCGTGGCGGTTCATTTAATATGCACATTTTTGTATGACAAGATACCTGTAGTACTCTACGAGGCGTCGTATTTTACTTGAGCACGCATATTCATCTATAAAGAAAATAGCGGCGGTGGATAACAACAACATTGTAGTTATATATAGTAGCAAATCGGCTGGTAGCGATGAGGTGTCAAGTTCAGTATGTACAACTCAATATATCCATATTATGAGGATAAAATTATAGTTCAATTCTATACGTAATAGGCGGTATGTGAGGACTAGTCGACCTATTCGCTTGTGCTTGCTTCATCTTGTTTTGACTTATTCTCTCTCACGTCTGAGAATACTATATATTAAACACAAGCGAGAAACGAGGCTTGGAGGAAGGCAGTGAGATCACGCGGAAAAATAAAAAAAGTTAGTTCGGGAATAGTGGAATCTAACAAAGCGTAGTTCGAGAACCGGTAGGCAATGAGACAAGATTGATGGGCTAGATATCAAACCCTAGAATGGCCGGCGGCTGGTGGTGGAGAAGCCGTTGGAGAAGGAGGTCATTTGGTGGCGGCGTCGGAATGAATGCTCTAGGCGGATGCGTCGGCGGTGGCGGCGGGGCGATGAGGAATACTTCGGAAACCCTAGAGTCGCTGTGAGGGTGTGGCTAGGAACCAAACACCCCGATCAAAATGAATCCTATTTACTTTGTGGCGAGGCGGGTAAATTTTTGAGTTTTGTAAAAGGCTCGGTGCGTAAAATCGCTAGATATAAAAAATTGGGCGAGCACAAGTAAAAGCATTATAATAAAGTCGTCGCTATTCGGTGATTTTGGCTAATTGAATGAGTATTTTACGTGAAAAGAAGCCACCACCGGTTTTGCGGTGGCGCGTGCGTAGGGCCGTCTGTTAGGGTCATAGTGCGGACCCGTGGAGGGGGTCCTCTCGGGATCTACTACCAGCGTTTGCTCTCCCTCGTATGCATACTACGCCTCTCGCGATTCATTCCATCTCTCGCTCTCTTCCATCCCTTCTCGGCTCGCTCGACGCGCGATGTCTCGGTCTCCCTTTGGCGGAGTGATCCGGAGGTGGGCCAGGCGAGGAATAGGCTTCAATGGGATCGGTTGGTGAGCTCGGCCGGGTTCCGCTCATCGGTTGTCCGGATTTGCGGTCTTGCTTTCGGGTGGTGGAGGCGCGGACCAAGAAGGATGGTGATAACCGCGGCCGACTCTACTTCAAGTGTGCTAGGAAATGGGGTGAGTATTTCGTTACGTAGTGTTGGCGTGTTGTCGGGCCTCCGGCCCCTAGTTTTGCACTAATTTGTGTGCTGTTTTTTGAGTACCCTAATAGCGGCGGTGTCATTACTACCGATTTGAAAAGGAATACTTCGAGGTCTTGAAGGATCTTGGCATCATAGTTGTTAAGCCCTTCGATTGGAAAGAGGAGGCTGGTCTTTGGATGAAGAAGAAGCGATTAAGGCGGTCCAAGTGGTGACACCAAGAAGAAAAACTAGGGAGCGGATGTTGGAGGGACTTGATGAGGAAGGCGAACATGTTTATTATTACGTCTCTTATGCGTATTTGTCATTGGATGTGTTACGATGTAGTATCTTTTGTAAACATGTAATGCCCGATGCAATGTTATTATTGTGGTAATTTGCAAATATCTGGCAGCGTCCGGTGCAATGCTTGGTGTCAAGATTTTTGCACTGTGAAAAGTCAAGCGAGTGGAGTGGATCCACATTGCTTAATAGGGATGTCATCCGTTGACCCAGCGTTGTGTAAAGGCGTGAGTGATACTCCCTCAGATCCAACAAAAAAAACATAATTTTTGACATTTTCAAAATCTAATTTGACCATTCGTCTTATTCAACATATTTGTGTAAATTCCAAAATAAATTAGTTGTTATTATATTATATTTAATGATCTAATAAGTCATAACAAAATTGATAATATTTATATACATTATTCAAATAAAGCGAATGGTCAAATTAGATTTTGAAAGGTCAAAGAAATTTTGGTTGGGCGCATGGAGTACTACACGTTTACCCGGCTAGCGTGGGTTCGCAACTTCTGAGACACACGATACTAAAAAGTGCGTGAGTAATAAAGTGGCCGCTTTGTCTTTGAGTCTACTCTACAGCGTCGTCGCCACCTACATTGCCTTCGCAATTGAGCGCGAACTCACCTCCAGCGCCCGGCTCACCGTCGTCGCCGTCGCCGCTATAAGCTTAGCTTCGCCGTCGCCTTCGCATTTCACCACGCCGCGCCGGCGCGCGTGGGTCTCGCCAGCGCACCATGCCGGCGGCTTCCGTCGGAGATGCTTGCATTGGTTGCCATCCGCCGTCGCCGAGGAGGCGGAGGATCCCATGGACGAGCCTCACCATTCTGGCGCCCCTTTGTAGCGAGATGGCAGAGGTGTCGCGGCGACGCCATGGTGGGACGGAGCATCCCACTAGAGTGGGTTTTCCAACGTAATCGAATAGCGTACCCCGTCACCAATCTCGCCATCGTCGGCAACCGAGGCGTGCTTGAGCAGGCCTTGTTGCCTGTTCGTTGATGGCCGCGGCACCGTCGGCCCCCCGCTCGACATCTTGCACTTTCATGCCACCGTGCGGGGCATGAACCGCTCGTACGCATTGCACGCCCTTGCTCTCTGAGGATGAACACAGTGGCCCAGATGACAACGACCTTTGCACGAAAGGTGTTGCGGGGATCGGCGGCGCGGTGGCGGCGGCGTGGGGCACTAGTAGCGTACGCGCCTCGGTGCCGCGAGGCAATAGCGGTGTTGGCGACAATTTGGTGGTGGCGCCGTATCCTGCGGGTTTTTGGTTTCTCCGTCGTCTCCTCGCTTCGGCCCAACCGCCCGGTGCCTCACCAACACCGCGGGCATCTCCGATCGCGGCGGCGGGCAATGGCGACATTTGCGGATGGTGGAGTCGGGCGTGGAAGTCAACCGTGGGGGTGTCTTGCGGTGGCGGTTGCAGGATCGGCCGGCGAGTCTACTTTGTTCTTCGTTGATGGCTTGTGGGCATGAGTGTACTTCATTCTTCCAATGCGGGGAGTTGCTCCACGGTTGCGGTGGCGCCTAGCTAGATATAACAACTTTTGGTAGCTTTTGGAAGTGCACGCGGCGTCGTAGGTGATGCATATATGGTGTGCATATGTTCGATCCTTACCTAGCGGTGATGTTCAAGGAGCGTATATATTAGCTGAATCTAGATGCATGAGATCCGGATGGAGCAGACAGGTGTGTTATAATGCTCATACGTTTGTGTCTACCATTCACGCCTGCGGCGGCCACGCAGCCATGGCGCGGAGTGAGCACCCGGGCCGGCATGGCTACGAGTTAGCCGCCTCTCGGGGCCGAACTCTCTCCCTTCTTTCTTACCTTGGCACCTCGAGGCTCGTCGGCGAAGAGGCGCTATTCTGTGCCGATTGAGGTCACCCAGGCGCCGCGTGTCGGGCGGTTCACACGCCGGCCGGCCCCGCGCGTTCGGCGTTCACCATGGCCGGCAACAACCCCTCTGCGACCCGTCCCGCCTCGACCGAGTTTTGAAAACCGTTCTACGCGCATACCCGATGCCTCGGTCCCTTCCATGTAACCTCGGCCTCCGCCCTCGATCGGAGAGTGTCGCTCTCCCGCTCGCCAATGTCGGCGCCCCCGCCCGCCAACGTCGCGTAGCGGGGCTCGCGGTCAGGCGGGTTTGTCCTCAAACCCCGCTCATCCGATAGCATAGATAGGAACACTAGGTTACGGGGATCGCGGTGTTGGTCCTCCCATCGCTAGAACATCATCTCCTCGTATTGCCGCGCCATGTCGAAGACCTACAGGGCTCAAGAACTCTAATTTTCCTTTTTAATCTCTGGTCAAAACTTGTAACTAGTCTTTCTCCCTCATAGTAACTCCAAAATTGATGCTTTTTCTTTTCTATTTTTTTTTTTTAAAATCATGCTCTATCGGCGATTGTATTATTATTACTTGTATTACTATTTGTCATGTTTCATCAATAACATTTGAAATTTGAATTTCAAAATTACAACTTCAAACAACATTTTTGGAGCATCTAATGATTTTCACAAAAGAAGTCATGAACATATAAAAGATGTACAACTTCTTATGATGTACACCTTTTACTGGTCATTTCTTCTTCCCGACGACGTCCGCGGTAACATTGTTCACAAGATTTACACATCCACATAGAGTTTATATGAAACTACGAGAGACATCTCTAAGATTTGTGAACAATGTCTAACACTATGTCGGATGGGGAAACAACCAAATTAAAATAAGAATTAGTGAATAGAGTCTTTGGAAAAAAAAGTTCTGAGACCGTCTTTGGGAACAAAGGAGTATTTTGTAGTAGTGGGCGCCCCGTCCTTCATTCTCGTCGGCCCGGTCGGTTGCCTCTACCGGCCGGTGCTGATTTGTTGTGTGAGAAAATTATCACGGCCGGGTGGCTTTTGTGAGAGAAAAGCACTCTTGGGTGGTGGCTGAACCGGCCAAATAGAAAGATCGATCGCGTGTCACTGGATCCTGCTGCGTGGCCTACTGCGGCAAAGATGGATGGAGCGGCGATTTGGCGAACATGGGCCCCATTCTAAAGCGAGGTGTAGGATACGCAAAGGATTCACATGCAAGGGTGTGTATAGGCGCTTTGTGTAAGTATAGATGAGTGCGTAGGAAAAGGCGCCGCCCCAATTTTTATTTACCAACGCATCATGTCGCCATTAAGGTCGGAGTGCACCGGCCGGCCCGATCATTAAGGGCGTGTTTGGTTGCTGTGTGGCATCCGGCTGGCTTGCATGGCTCGGCTGGCGGTTAATTTGGCCATGCCAAATGCATGCAACGGGCCCCCTGTTTGGTTACTGCATGAACCCAACCGGGCTAGCTAGAGCTGTTGTTTGGTGCACCGTGCATTTGCGTGAGATTCAAATTTGTGCATGCATGATTGTTGTTTGGTTGCCTGCATACATGCTAGTTGCATCACATTCAAATTGTCACAAGCTACAAGCCGATCACAATAAAAGTAACTACTAGTCTTTTACCATAGCTTCCAAACTAAAAACCCTATGACTACAACAATAATTAGGACTACTACGAGCACTAGTAAACGATTGCCACCGATCTCCAACAAGGTTGGTTTACTGGGTGGATTAACAAGTGGTTGTAGAAGGGGTGGATCCACCTGTCCAAGACCCGGTACCAAAAGCTTGCTTTCGGCCTCCACTTTTTGTGTTATATTTCCTATAGCAATTTCCTGGAACCTATGTACTTGCTTTCGTGTGCTTCTTTCGGGTTGAGTACACCCCGAGGTTCCCTCGCCATGATGAACCACATACCATGCCATTCTTTGCAAAAGAAACAAATTGTAGGAAACATAACACAACATGGCTTATGTGCTTTCGAGTTCATGTAGAAACATCATTGGCTAGGTCATGTGCTTTCAGATTATAGGAACAATGATCATAGCCCTAAGGCATGTGCTTAAAGTATAGGAAAACATCACGGGCATATAGGGCATGTGCTCAGATTTTATGAAAAAAACATCACGGGCAATAAGGCATATGTAATCCCGGGCTAGGGTTTTGAAGAACAAGAAGAGAGGAAAAAAATCACTGAGAGAGGAGAGGGCTCGGATCCACTACTACAACAAGAGAGAGAGAGAGGCCTCGGATCCACGATTCACAAAGCAAGAACAAATTGAGAGGGGAGAGAAAAACCGGCCGGTGGCGAAGAACTTCGGGCGGGGAAGAGCGGGAGGAGGGAGCGGGGGGATATATAGGAGATTGGCATGAAGGGAGGAGGAAACCCTAGAGTTGTCATCTCTAGGCGGCCGAATCGCCCGGCCTTGGCAAGACGAGGGAGCACGGGCGAGCTCCGGCGAGGGGAGGAACGCTCAATCGGCCGTTCCTCTCGAGGCTTTGCCGTGGAGCACTTTTTTGCACGAAAGGGAGCCTGGCTCGGGGGCGAGCGGTAACCAAACACTAGGACACAGCGCACGGCGGGAGCCCGGGCGGGGGGCATATCCGGGGCACCAAACACGCCTTAAAAATCCCACGTCTTCGCACTTCGCGATGTGCACTAGGTTTAACTCACCCGCATATCGGCTCGCCCCCAACTGGTATGGACTGTTGAGCCTGTGACCGCATATGGAGACATGCTTGCAGAGGCCTTAGGACTCAAGAACTCTGATTTTTCTTTTTTAATCTATGGCCAAAACTTGTAACTAGTCTTTCTCCCTCATAGTAACTCCAAATGTGATAGTTTTTCTTTCTATTTTTAAAGAATAATTTGTATCAAGATATTGTATTCTTCTTTGCTATTACTTTTGTCATGTTTTATTGAGAACATTTGAAATTTGAATTTCAAAATTATAACTTCAGACAACATTTTTTGGTTCATCCAATGATTTGTGAGAAGAAGTCAAGCACATAAAAGTTGTATAACTTCTAAAGATGTACACCTTTTTATATTGGCCATTTCTTCATCCGACGATAGTCAGCGGTAACATTGTTCACAAGATTTACACATATCTCATATATAGTTGATGAAACTATGAGAGAGATTTCTAAGATTTGTGAACAATGTCACTAGCACTACTATATCGGATGGGGAAACAACAAAAAAAAAAAAAAATGTAGATCTTGCTAAGTTACGAAACTCTCTAGTTGAAAACTTTTTTTGTTTGACATTACCTTGTAAAGGAAATCTAGGTCTCAATTTCAAAAAAATGGAAATTGAAATTTAAATGTTTTAAGTGACCTCGGATAGACAAACCACCAACATGGCGATTGTAACTCTCAATTATCCATGAAACTTTGTAGTTTACAACGTTTTGATTTGGCATCATCTTGTCATGGAAAAACATGTAGCAGTTGAAAAAAACATTTAGCTTAGAGGCAGCGCATTGGGATATATAGTTTCGATGCGAAGAAAAGGCGTCTACGCCCATTTCCTTGGGCGTGTTCCGCGGGTCATGTCCGTCGCTCCGACCGTTACGCCCGGCGCGCCAACTTTTGTTCACCTCCACGCCATGAGCTTCCAACAAGAACCCTAATTTTTCTTTTTTAATCTATGGTCAAAACTTGTATAACTTCTTAAGATGTACATCTTTTATGTAGGTCATTTATTCATATGATGATGTCGCGGTAACACTTGTCCACGAGATTTACACATGTGTCATAGAGTTATGAAAGTAGAAGACAAATTTCTAAGATTCGTGAACAATGTCACTAGCACGATGTCGGATGGGGAAACAACCAAAATAAGAATTGTAGGTCTTGCTAAGTTGTGAAACTCTCTAGTTGAAAACTTTTTTGGTTTCACATTATCTTGTAAAGATAAACTATATATATATAGGTCTCAATTTCAAAAAATTGGAAATTGAAATTTAAATTTTTAAGTGACGTCGGATAGACAAACCACCAACATAATGATTGTAGTTCTCAAATATCCATGAAACTTTATAGCTTACAACATTTTGATTTGAGATCATCTTGTCATGGGAAAACATGTAATAGTTTGAAAACATTTATCTTCTGAGGCAGCGCCTTTGGGATAGTTCATACGCCCATTTGGCTCGACACCTCCACGAGGAGTACCCGCAGCGCGGCCCGCCCCATAACCCACGCCCCGCACGGGCCGTCGCACTCGCATTATTATTGCTGTGACCAACTCTTCGCAACCCAAAAAGTAGCTAGAGCGCGCCCCACCAAAAGCTCCGGCCGGCGCCCTTCCAGCCATGGAAAACCTGCAGCGTGACATGCTTGTAGAGATTGCGATTGGTGTCGCCAAGGTCTCGGCGAATCCCATGGAGGACCTCCACAATCTGCGGGATTTTTGTTCATAGATGAAAGCGGCGCGGCGGCGACCCTGGTGGGACGGAGCATCCAGCTGACACAGTCTTTATCTTGGCGGCGGGGGCACGGTAAGCGTACTACTCGCTCAAGTATCGCGAATCTTATCCTCGCTTCGCCACCGTCGGCAACCGGAGCGTGCTTCAAAAGCCGGCATGTATGCCGTCTTCGTCGAGCCGGCCAGACTGTCACGCCATCGCTCGAGAAGCTATATGGCGCCCGTAGCGTCGAGGGCATGAAACGCCAAGTATGTTCTTCTTTGTTGTGCTGCCGGGGCCAACACCGGTGCCGCATGACGACGACTATCGCGCTGGCGGGTGTTGCGTGGATCGAAGGCGACCGGGCGGCGGCGGCTGGCGGACGTCGCTAATGGCCTTAGGAACCGGAACTCTTGAATGGCCCCTGGCGACATGCATGGGATTTCTTGAGGAGCGACTTGATGGCGACACATATATCGCCAAATTGGAGTAGAGAATACCGTCCTCGGCACCACCGGTGCCTCGCCATAACGGGCATCGGTGCGAGAGGGCTTGGCGGTGCATCGCCATTCACGGATGGACAGATTTATTTCAGGCGTGGAGGATGTTCTCATAGCGAGGAGTGTAGGATCCGCAAAGGAGTGTGAAAGTTTCTTACGTGGTGTTGTGTGGGCACTATGAGCAAGTTTTAAAATGGGATTGATCGATCTATCGATCACATGCGATGAAAAGTTGGATGTTTTGTTAGTCGTAACCATGCATATTTTCCAAAAAGTGACTAAAGGCCGGATTCCTAACAAATTTTCGTTTAGGGGCGATTCCCAAATTCAAAAAAAATGGTGCCGATTCCTAAGACAAACTTATTTTAGGGCCAAATTCCTAATTCTCCCATAGTCCAATTACTCCAAACAATGTTTGAAATTTTGAAATAGCACACAATTCACGATCGCCTTTTTTACATTAACTTAGGTGAGACCATGGTGTGCGCATCGAACACTCCACAGTGCCGAAAGGCGGTTTTCTCTTGCGATCTCTCGTCTCTTCCTTCTCCCATACTACACCTACTAGTACTCTTCTCACCTCTTCTCCCGTCGACTTTCCAAATTCATCTCAACCAAACACGAGTGCAGGCGATCCGACCACGAGTGCGCCACCGCCTTAGCCGTCTCCGTCCGGGCGGGTGGTGCTCTTTATCACATCCATGCAGCTAGATATGGTTTTTCATGTGGTTTTGAAGCGGCAAATACAAAAGTTTTTTTTTTGGTGGTTGCGGATCGGATCGAGTCCCGGCCATTCAGATCTTGACTTCATGTGGTCTAAAGTCTCGGCCGCTCGATCTTGTGTTTTAGCTAGTGTTGGGTTGAGAAAGGAGGGCGAAGAAAATGTAAGCAAAGAAGCACATCTTCTTGGGTAAACACCGCTGAGATCTGCGAAATGCACTTCTTTTTTTGAAGTTTTTTTAGTGGCTCTAAAAAGGTTTTGTTTGGTCTTGTATATTTGTGTGATTCATGCTATAGCTTGTACAACCACAAAGACCTACATGAGGAGATTATAAATGTATGGGTCTTTGGAGGTCGCCGGCGGGGCCACTCCCCTCTCTCGCCCGAGTCGAGCTTTTTTTTTCCCGATCGGCGCTTTGAGAGACTTTGTGACAGAGCCGACCAATTTATAAGAAATCAAGTATAATTCGCAATTACCGAAGTAATCGCAAATCTACACTTGAGTCCATATAAACCCGGTATTAGGAAATCTCCGAAAGTGATTTCAAACTCATCAACAAATACAACCAAGATTGTTGAGCTCGGTAGTCCCAATCATGGTATTTCAAACCAAATTCCATATATATTAATCGAGTGCGATGTACACATTTATTTCAAAGTGATTCGAGTGCGGAAGCAATAGCTTTCGAAAACAAGATAGTTGTACAATGGAAATAAAATAAGATAGTGCCAACATAGTGTCGACCCCTGTAATAGCAAGAGACAAAGGGAAATATGGAGACTGCCATGCCCTAGGCATTATTCTTCAACCACAAACACATCACAACGGAATGAATCATGCTAGGCGGAGTCACGCAACATCGAATTAACGTGAGTACTCAATTGTACTCCACAAGACTTACCCGTCTTAAACGAGAAAATAAGGAAAAGACTCCAAGGATTATGCTTGGCTTTATCCGGAGCTGGCTGACTCACATTTAATTTTAGAAATAAGGTTGATTAGTGCGCCTACACATACTACTCAAGTTCTTCCAAGTTAAAAGGTTGTTATTATATACATAACCATAAGTCCTGTATAGTCAAGATTAAAATATATGCTCAGTAATATATAAATAACTTGATATAAGTAATCTGGATCAACATTTTAACATCGGCGGCATGAATATAGTAACCATTATTGTACTATTAGACTACAATGCCGCTGAAGCATCCGGGGTTCTCCTGACGGGGAGATGGCGATTCGAATCGATTTGCAAACCCGGTGGCGAATACCCATCAAACACTTGGTCTACGCCGCGGCGCGGACCTAATCACTTCAAGATGTTAGGGGGCGTAAAGTCTCGGACCACGCGGCAACCCCCCTCGTCTTGAGCCACCAAGTGAGTGACCAAGACGCCGCTCGAAGTGCCTCTCGCTTGTGCCCGATCAAACCCGGCCGACCCGCCAAGGAGGGGCGTTAAGCGTACAAATACAGGCCCCTAACCTTCCCACAAGCCGTGGCTCCACGACCCGGTGAGCCTACTATATGAGCAATGCACGTTCAACTTCCGACCCCGCTTCCGACAAAGTGAGAGTCCTTAATCGATCGGATGGAAAGACCACAATATCCATCCAATCTTAACATGTTTTATTAACCAAGTTCTCGGAAGAAGGCTTTGTTAGTCACCCATGTGACTAACCACAAACATCCTCGGTGGACAGGAAATCACCGGCTTCTCTTTGCAATCATTATAAGCGAGCATTTTAACCTAGAATGCGCTAATAGGATAGGGTAACAACTTCAAAGAAGGATATCCGTGCATCAACGGTTTCAACCACTTCCTATACTTAATGCAGCATTCAAAAAAAGACTCAACAAGTTAACTTTCGTAAAAGCATAGGTAAAGTTTAGCATGCACCGGGGCTTGCCTTGAGTAAAAGTAGTAGGAAGAAGTTAGAGTCTTACGGAAGCTTGAGTCACGGTCCTCCTTCTCCTATGTGGTCTTTTGGTTTGCACTCCGAGATGAAGAAGGTTGGCCTCCTGCTCCTTGATCTTCTCCCGAATTAACTCCTCCGATCACGAGATGATGCATGCACATGCACGAGTGAATATACGAATGCACAAAGACAAACTTGTATATAAATAAACTAGAATGATGGATGAATGCATTATGATGAATGATACTAATAAGTGCATATCTCTTCTCATAGAAACATAACTATAACTACATGAGAGACACTAATAAACTGCATTAAGCAAACACCCTATTTCGCTACTACCCTAAAAATGGCAGCAAGACATGCTGTTACTAAAAACATTCACACAGGGGAGTTCTATAACTCCAAATCCAGCAAACAAATACTCGTTCGAAAGTTAACAAAAATTATCTACAAAACATTCAATACAACCCCGACCTGATTCTAACATCTACAGCCTCGAAAAAAAAGCAAATACAGAGGCTCTATTCATTTTTCAACCCCACGGGCAACATGCAACACACAGAACTTACAAACGGTTTTACGCAAACTTCACCACACTTGACCAGTAAGCAAATAAGACCATAAAGCATCAAAATAACCTACTGATTAACCCAGAAGATAAATTAATTTACATAAAATGACATGCCCTAACTAAACACTACACATGCACACTTTAAATCCTATAAATGCTAGGAATAAAAATCTACCAAACTGCCAAGCTTATCCAACCAAGCATACCAACAGGTCCTATCCATACTAGGAACAACTAATAAAATTATCAACTCACAATACTCTACTCTAAACATGCATTTCTAAGCTAATTTCCATGCAACATAAATATGATAAATATGAAACCACCTTAGAAAGTTCTACAAAAATTACAGGAGCATTCTACTGGTCTAACATGCCTATCATAAAAATTTCATAGCAAACTCATGCACATACTGCCCTATGCAAAAATGGCAAGGTAACACTAAAACTAGGCATGAAAACACACTTTTGTACTATGAAAAGTATGAAACTGTGTAACCATGAACATGAAAAGCTACATAACAGTAACAATTGCATGTACAAAAAGTAGCATGGCAAAACCCTAGTAATTATTTTTCTATGAATTTCCTAAGAAAGCATGGTAAATAGCACATAAACTAAAATCACATTTCTACAATAGAACATGGCATATATTATATTTTTCCTGTACTCTACATCCAAAAACATGAACATTTCACACAGGGACCACTATTTTATCATGTACCAAGAATTAGATATGCATTTTTCTCTATTACTTGGAATTTAAAGCCATAAATAAAAACTATACAGAAAAGTATCATAAAACTAACATGCAATATTTTTCTATCGCAGATCTAATGATAAAGAAACACAACAAAACAGGTTTCACAATTTTCCCACATTCCTAGCTCAAGATATGGATTTTACAAGATGAACAAGCATCTTTGAAAATGAATAATAGGAAAATAGAAAGGTCGACAGTCGGGCCCCACTCGCCGGTGAGACAAAGCGAGTGGCAGCGGCGCTTGCCGGCGGGCGCGGCGGCGCGGATCTCCGCCCGTCGGTGGGTCTCCGGCGGAGGCGAGCATACCTACGAAGTCCGTCTCGGCGAGATCTATCGTCTCGCACCAAAATCCCGAAAGCAAAAGCGGCCCGATTGGCGTGCTTTCGACGGCGAAAGCGGCGGTCGGCGCGTCGGATCGTCGGCGCTCCGGGCGATTCCGGCGACGGGCGAGGTCGGCCTGCGGCGCATCCAGCTCTACGGGCAAGGCGACGAAGGACCTCTGAGAAAACGACGGTTTTCCTGAGTCGGGTGATACGACCATGACGGACGCGGTGGTTCTCGGCGATTTTACGGCCGGCATCGGCGGGCCGACGGGCGAGGCGGTCCGTTAAACGACGGCACGAAACCACGATTCTTCTTGGCACGAGTCGCTACACAACACCAGGACCACAGAACGCGGTTAGTGCAAAGAAAAGCGCCAAAGGGACGCTAACGGGGTGAAAGCACGCGGGCGGGCGCCATGGCGGCAGAACGACGGGCGGCGGTAGCGCTCGCTCACCAGATTCTAAACTTGGGCAACTTTTGGTCGAGGCTAGGCACGACTCCAAGGGTCTAGAACATGTGTTGGCGCATGAGAAGGTGGGCTGAGGAGGCGGGGCCACGGGACGACAGCGTACGGCGGAGCTCCGGCGAGGCGGCGGTGATGGGATTCGTCCCCGCGGCCCTATACCTTTTGCTTTTAAACGGCGATGAAGCGGTTTGGGGGAGGGTGGTGCACAAGGTGGCAAGGCTATGGACGAAGCCGGCAAGCTGGGGGCTCGGTGGTTGTGGCGCCGGGCGACCCGGCGGCGCCAATGGCGGCCGCGGGCGGCGTGGTTCTTTGGCTGCTTCCTGGCTGCGTTGCTTGGCAAGGAAGGAAAGGGAGTGAGGGAGTGGGAGGAGTGGAGTGCAAGGGACTCGGTTTCCCTCACATGAAGGCCTGGCGGCGAGGTGGCAGAGGAGGCAGAGGCGCGCGGCCACATGGCGTCTTGGTCGGCGCGTCGAGACAAGCATGGACGCCCGGCGTTTCCTTCTTCTCTTTTTTTGAATCAAACCTCCTAAGCAAACTGTTTTGCTCTAAACCTCAAAAACCATGCAGAATTAGCTTTAAAGCTCAAATTGAACAAAATGATCCTCACGAAAATCTGAGCAAAACACCTATACAAAGTTTTCGCTAGTTTGGCTTGGATTTGAAACTACGATCAAACAAAGACAAACTACTCCGGGGTCCAAGTAAACCCTAATTTGCATCCAAATTCGACAAACTTTGAATTTTCGAACATGGTCCACTCATTTTCACATAACCGCCTATGAGATCTTTTTTGTTCTACACGTAATTATCTACACAATTCATGAAGGGTGCACACACATGCAAAAACTCTAGCTAGGACTTTTAAACAAAATAAGATAAGTCACACTCAAAGTCAAACTAGGTCAAATCAAGTCAAACTACCATTATAAAATCTAATTAGGGAACATGACCAACATGACTTATGCTCTAAAACATCTTATAAACATTTCTAAGAATAAATAAAGATTGAACAACTAATTATGCAAGCATTTCATACATAAAATGACGAGGCAAAACATAACAAGCAATTTGAATGCATTTAAACATACAAATGACATCTATCATTTCATGTGCATGATTGCATGTAACTAAATGATGATTATGCTCATGAAATGCAGATGCTAATGACATGCTTAAAGCCAGGGTGTTACAAGACTAAGGGCCTGTTTGGCTTAAAGAAGCTTTTGGCTCGGCTCCTCCTGCACCCCATCAGCGCAACCGTAGCTAGGAGCCACTTTTCTCTCTCCCTCCCTCTCCCTCTCACTGACATTGGGCCATGTCGCTAGGAGCCGGAGAAGCTCGATTTTGGGGCTCCCCGGCTCGCTCTCCGGCCGCTCGCCAGTGCCTTTGTAGCTTAGGGTCTTCCTTTTTTGACAATGTTCGCTTGCTCTTGCTTCATCTTGTTTCAGCTTGTTGTGTCTCACGGAATACTATTAAATTAGCCAAAATCAGCGCGTTAGCAAAACAACCTATTCTCCGTAATGTTGTTATATTATCAAAAAATTATTAAAATTTGGAATGCTTTGGCTCTCCAAGAATGCAGATCGAACTTTGTATTGCTAGTTTGTGCATTGTGGCTCAACAAACGAATCGGCTTTGATTTGTTCCGTAAAGAGGCAAATTTTGGCCTTGTGTTGAAACAAATTTGGCATCGAACACTCACCTCATTCTCTCTCTCTCTCTCTTGATCGAACAGGCATGTGAAATGACTCCATACGTGACCCACGATGTACAAGTACACCTGTTGTACCACGGTGTTGAGCATGTCATCATCATCATGATTACTATGATTCTCTGGACCCGTCTTTGGAAAAAAATGAGTGGTGGAGATGACACTGCGAGGATGGGCCGAACGACGAGTTTTATATTCCCAAAAAAAGTTTTGACCAAACCCTTTTCCAACAATACTATGGGGACTCGTGCGGCGGCAGAGGCAGAGACCGGACGCCGGCCGTGGCAATGTGAACGCTTCTGGTTCCTTGTCGCGAAGCGTCGGATTAATTATAGTAGACGAGAGAGAGAGCATGGCCACCGGCGGCCCCACAATTTAAACAACAACAACAACATACACCCTCTCGTCCATAAATAAGTGCATTTCTTTGACTTTTATCAATCCTATTTGACCATTCGTCTTATTAAAAAAATTAATAAATATAACTTATTTTGTCAGAACATAAAAATTACTTTAATGCTAAATTAAGTCATAACAAAATAATTAATATTTTTAAAATAAGGCGAATGGTCAAACAAGAATGATGAAAGTCAAAGAAATGCACTAGTATTTGTGGACGGAGGGAGTAGCCTTTAGTCCCAAGCTAGTAGTTGGGGTAGGCTAGAGATGAAACCCATATGAAACAAAGTATAAAAAGTAAAAAGAACGAAAAAAAGGCACAAGACAAAAAAGATAAAGATAGGGTAGATAGAAAAGGAAACAAAGTCATGGTTCAGGCACGTTGAGGGCCCCACAATTTAAAATACCTAAAAAATATTTTAACTGACAAACCAAAAATCTAAATTAAATTCTGATTACACCGTAAATTTGTTTCAATTAATTCTTCAAAACAAGACATCACATGGATATAGTATTTAGATAAAATTAACAAAGTGGGCCCACACGATGGTAGTTGGGATAGAGGAGGACAAACTTTTTTCGAGGGGCCAATTCCTAATTCTCCCTAGTCCTATTACTCCAAATAATGTTTGGAATTTTGAAATAGCACACAAATTCTGACAAAGCCCTTTTACATTAACCGTGGGACCATGGTGTCTGCATCGAACACTCTACAGTTGCCACCTCGGATTCCTTTATAGTGCTACTATGGGCAGTTTTCTCTCGCCGTCTCTCGTCTCTTCCTTCTCCCATACTACACCTACTAGTACTCTTCTCACCTCTTCTCGTCCTGACTTTCCAAACTCATCTCAACCAAACCTGAGTAGTACAGAGCTGTCCGACATTGGGGGCCTCGCCTCGCCTTCGCTTAACCGTCTCCACCACAGGCGGTGGTGCTCTTTATCACATCCATGCGGCTAGATATGGTTTTTCATGTGGTTTTTGAAGCAAAGAAATACAAAGTTTTTTTTTTTTTTGGTGGTTGCAGATCTGGGGTCCGTCGCGGAAGCACATCTTCTTTTCTTTTTTGGTGGTTGCCGATGCGGGGGTCCGTCGCGGGAAGCACATCTTCTTAGGTAAGCACCGAAATCTAGATTGTAAAGTGCATTATCCTTCCTTTTTTTTGAAGGGTTTTTGAATGGCTATAAAAAGGTTTTGTTTTGTCTTGCATATCTGTGTGACTCATGCTATCTACTAGCTTGTACAACATTGCTCAATAATTTTGTTGTCTTATACCTTTTCCCGATTCATCCTAGGTACAAACACAAAGACCTACGCGGGAGATTATAAAAGGATGGGGAGGAGGCGAAGAAAATGTCGCAAGAAAAGCACATCTTCTTCGCTTGGAGATCCTTTTCCACCTCTCTACTATCCTTGTTGCAGGCTTTCGGCTCCGGCTGGCCTCACCTTGCTTCACGGACTCCACCTCTCCATTTTCCTTTTTGCAGGCTATCGGCTGGCCTCGCCTTGCTTCACGGACTGCTTCACTGGACCCTGGTCGCGGATCCTTTTCGACCTCTCTTTCTCCCTGCTGCTGGAGTGATTTGTATAGAAGCAGTAGCGGTTAGATAGGTCTCGAGCCTTAATCATGCGCATGGCTAGAGCTTAAGACCTGCTATTTGGAGATTTATAATCCCGCCAAGGGTCGCAAGCGCCTCGACGGTGCCGTTGTCTCTACTCGAAGTCCGGACAGGGAGGAGGCCGCCTTCTAAACAGATGCTCCCTACTCGAATCAGTATCGAACCTGTATTGCTAGTTTGTGCATTGTGGCTCAAAACAATTCAGCTTGATTTGTTCCGTAAAGAGGCAAATTTTGGCCTTGTGTTGAAATAAATTTGGCATCGAACGCTCACCTCCTTCTCTCTCTCTCTAGATCGATCGAACAGGCATGTGAAATGACTCCATACGTGACCCCCGATGTACGCGGTACACCTATCGTACACAGTGTTCGTGCATGTCATCATCATGATTACGATTCTACGACCTGTGTCAGTGCGAGATGACACCGCAAGGATGGACGGAACGACGAGTTTTATATTCCCAAAAAAGTTTTGACCCAAACCCTTTTCCAACAATACTACGGGGACTCGTGCGGCCGGCAGAGGCAGAGCGGCCGGCCGTGTTAACGTGAACGCTTCGGTTCCTTGTCGCGAAGCATCGGATTAATTATAGATGAGAGAGAGCATGGCCACCGCGGCCCCACAATTTAAAATACCTAAAAATGTTTTAACCGACAAACCAAAAATCTAAATTAAATTCGATTACACCATTAAATTTGTTTCAATTAATTCTTCAAAACAAGATATCATATGGATATATTTAAAAAATTACAAGTGGGCCCACACGATGAATGCAGAGAACTGGGAATCTTGATGACTAGGACAAAATATTCCTTCTAAAGGAAGCAAATAGAGGAACGTGAGTCAATTTTTTTTTGTTTTTGCAAAAATCCAAGGATGGTAGACTAGTTTAGCAAACTCTTGGAGATGCATTGTCATTTTACTTTTAATTGTGAGAAATTGTGAAATTTATTCCTCTTTTGCTAGAAATATGACACAAAATTCGCTTTTTTACTTAAATATGACCCATGTTGTGTGAATTGCTATGAAATCTAGACTTTTCGAATTTTCAGATTTCAATAATTACAGGGGGCCATTTTTTCTTTGTTTGGGGCATCGGGGCCGCCTACCAACGCCCGATCGTCGTGCAGCTTGCCACGCGGCCACCCTATGGATGTGGGCTGGGCAAATGAGGCGCTGGGAGGAGCAGTGGAGAGCGCGTGGCGTGTAGACTTGGGGCAGCGGACGGCGGTTCGGCGGCGACGGCGCTATCGCGCTGCACTTCGCGGACTCAAGATGAAGGTCGTGCTCGGTCTGACTCTCCATGAGCCAGCGACGGGCTCAAGAGGAATTGAGGAAAGGGTAATGATGTCCTTTCCCATTCTCAAACAGTTAAAGAAATTTTCTAAATTTATAGAAAATACAAAAATCCTAAAAAAAAATCCAGATTTCATAAGAACTCGCGCGACATGGGTCATATTTCATAAGGCATGCGAATTCCGGTCATATTTCTAGCGGCACACGATAATGGGTTAAATTTCATAATTTCTCGTTAATTGTATAAATGAAGCTGCTAGGAAGCAATGGTTTAGCAGCTCTCTGTCGTAGTCATATCTTGTTGGCTACTCTACTAAGCGGCTCCCTTTCGTAGTCATATCTTGTTGGCTACTCTACTACAAGCACTCCCCCTGTCGTATTTTTTTTTAGGGCTAAAAATCTAGATGAAAAACTCGATACTAACACTCCTGCCCACACCTAGGGTGGCCTTGTCATCTGTCTTACCAACCTCATGATCTTTGTGGATGCAGACCATGTGGACGACCTTGGAGGCAGATCCAGCACCGGATCTAGCGCAAACGCTAGGAACAGGTTTGTTGTGTCGTCTTACAAATCTACTACGTATGTGACTCAATCTAACTTGTACAAAAATTGTGTTGTCTTAAATATCTTTTTTTGGGTTGATCCTGTACAACCACAAAGAACTAGTGTGCAGGAAATTATAAAAGGATTAAAGAGAAGATCATATCCATCTATCTATGGTGCTCGAGCAATTTGAAGATAATACTAGATCTTTGTGGTGCGGTCCAAGTGAATAGTAGTAGTAGGTGTGCAGATCGATGGTGCCTTTGTGCAAATGGAGGGTGTTTAGTTCCCATGCAACCCAAAAAATGCTACAGTACCTGGCACATCAAATCTTTTGACGCACGCATGGAGTATTTAAATATAGAGAAACAAAAAAACTAATTACGTTTTAGCTGAAAAAAGAGCGAGATGAATCTTAAGCCTAATTACTCTATGGTAAGACAATAATTACCAAATACAAACGAAAAGTGCTACAGTAGCCGAACCCAGAATATTTCACCAACTAATTGTGTCGAAACAAATTTGGCAGCCCTATATCAAATGGAGATGCAGGAGCTTGGCCAAACTCTCTCTCTCTCTCTCTCTATGCGCCTCTTGTCTCTTCCTTCTCCCAGTACTGCATCGAACAGGCCTGTCAAATGACTCCATATGTGACCCTACAGGCCGGTCATGGAAAAAAGGAGTCAGTGCAGGTGCAGATGACACTGAGCGACCTGCACCAAGGATGGACGGAACGACGATAGGCAGCGTGGGCCCTATTGTACTCAGAGGATTCGCATGCACGGTATACAGTACTACTCCCAGGCCCTGGGGCCCCGTCCCGGCTCCTCGCTCGACTCTTCACAAAAAAAGAAAAAAGAAAAAAAATGATTTTTATTATTAACTGGGAGTGCCGGAGTGCCGCCAAAAAGCCTAACAGTCGAGGACCGAGCGTAGCTCGGTTGGTTAGCTCGCCAGGTGAGTGAGCAACCGGATGCTAGTTCGATTCCCAGGATAGTGTGTGTACTAGTTGTAGTAGGTCTGGTTGTACACGGGTAGTGTGTGTCGTGTGCGTGTGTAGTGTGTGTGTGTGAGTGTGTATGAACGGATACTACAACTGTACCCAGAGTAAGAGGCAACTCAAAAAAAAACCTAAAACAGTCTTTCTCCCTCCTATTAATCCAAACTCTATTTCAAATTCGAAATAGTACACAAGTTAGTCGCCCTTAGCAAGATTTAAGATGCAAAAATGTGTCGCCCTACATTAACCGGTGCCCGTGGGGCCATGGTGTCGCATCAAACACTCTACAAGTACTGCTACTACATATTGAATATGTTAAATTACTTGATTTTGGCTGATTGAATAATATTATAAGTGAAATAAGATAAGCCAAGTTTTTTTTTTCGTTTTTGCATAAAATCCAAGGATGGCAAACTAGTTTAGCAAACTCTTGTAGATGCTATGTCATTTTACTGTTAAATGTATACATGAAGCTGCTAGGAAGCAATAGTTTAGCTCCCTGTAGTACTCATATATCTTGTTGGCTATTCTATTCTTTAGGGTGAAAAACTCAATGAAAGTGAAGAAAAGACATTTTCCTGACAACTTGTGGAGGTAACATATTTTACTGTTAATTATATACATGAAGAAGCAATGGTTTATTAGCTCCCTGTAGTACTCATATCTTGTTGGCTATTCTATTTTTCAAGGTGTAAAAAGCTGGATGCTAAGACTCTCCACGGCATTCATGGTGCTCAAAAGGATCTAACCCTGCAACTGGTAGAGCTGGTGTGCCTCCTTCCGCCAGTCGGTCCAAGTGAATAGTAGTAGTAGCTGTAGTTGGTACTCATTGTCCCTACTAACATCGACGAGAGGGGCTCGTGGCCGTAGGACTATAATAATTAATAATCTTCCATAAAGGTCTCGAGCCACGGTCATGGACATGGCTAGCGCTTAAGACCTCGTCTTTGGACATTATAATCCTGCCGAGGGCCGCAAGCGTCTCAACGGTGTTGTTGTCATCCCTATTCGAGTCTGGACCCGAGGGACGTCCATATTTTTCTTCGTAGCTTAGGTCTGTCTTCCTTTCTTTGGAAAATTTCCTGATTTGAATACATATTGAAGTCCAACCCACACTCGCTACAAGTGTCCCCCTTGGAAGTGAAATGAAACAAAACTACACTCTTGCTTTCTCCACCCTCCTCCCACCCCTGCTCAAAAATTGAAATTCGGAGGAGCGTGGCTCCAAAAAGCCTAAAACATTCCATCTCCCTCCTCCAAACTCTGTTTAAATTCGAAATACTAGGTGTACGTGTATTACACAAGTTATAGTCGCTCTTAGCAAAGTTGCGTCTGAAAACCGGGTGCCCGTGGGGCCATGGTGTCCGCATCGAACACTCTACTAAAAGTTCTTGTCTTTCTCTCTCCCAGTCTCTCGTCACTCTCGTCACTTCCTTCTCCTCCCATACTAGTACTAGTAGTACCACCACTCTTCTCGCCTCTTCTGCTGACTTCCAAACTCTTCTCACCAAATCTTACCAAATAAAGAGTAGAGAGCGGTCCGACATAGGGATCTGCCTCGTCCTCGGCGCCTCGCGTCTCCATCCTTGGCAGGTGCACCTCTTTATCACACCCATGGATCTAGATATGATTTTTCATGTTGTTTTCAAAACAGCAAATACAAAAGTTTTTTTTGGGTGGTTGCGAGATCCGGGATCCGTCGCCGGGGCCTCCGTGTCCCCGGTAGCGGCTACACGGTGAGGTCGCGTCATCGTCTTGACTTCTCGACCGGGGATCCCGGCGGCGTGGGAGCGCGGCGGAGAACGAGGCGTTTATCACGGCGTTCGACAGGATTGCCGACGCCGTCGTCTGTGAAGTCCCGGCCGCTCAGATCTCTGGTGTTTTACTTGTGGGTTGGGGCGGCGGCCGAAGAAAAAGTCGCAAGAGAAGCACATCTTGTTGGGTAAACACCTAAATCTAAATTGTAAAGTGCATTACCCTTTTTTGAAGGTTGTTTTTGAATGGCTCTAAAAGGTTTTGTTTTGTCTTGCATATCTGTGTGATTCATTTTATCTGTCTTAAATACCTTTTTCCGATTGATTCGGATATAAACACAAAGATCTGCGGGGGAGATTATAAAAGTGTGGGAGGAGGCCTAAGAAAATGCGAAAAAATACATTTCTTCTTAGGTAAACCCCGAATCTAATCCCAAAGTGCATTTCATTTTTCACTAACCAACCAATCCCGGATCTATAAACTTCCCACTTTAGCAAACTTACGTCGGGAACCCGAGAGTGAAACTAAATTATATTTCCACCCTTCGTTTACCTCTTCTCGTGCATTACGTTTCCCATGTATGATAGATGGGCCGTCCACTAGGCACTAACTACCTCTTCTCGGTTGGAGCCAAGTTTTTTTTTTTTTTTTTTGCAAAAATCCAAGGATGGCAAACTAGTTTAGCAAACTCTAGGAGATGACTCCGCCCAAAAAATTAGAGGCGCAACCAAACACACGGCAGGAGATCTTTGTCATTTTATTGTTAATTGTAGTACATGAGGCCGCTACGAAGCAATGGTTTAGCAGCTCTCTATCGTACTCATATCTTGTTGACTATAAAAGCTGGGGGAAGGTGAAGAAAATAATTCTTCAATGTTCAGCTGATTATATTAACACTCCTGCTCACACCTAAGTACTACTGCCCCATAATGGGGGAGGGAGGCCTCTGTGAGGGAGATGTCTCCCTCATCGTCTTTGTTGATGCGGACCATGAGGACGACCTTGGGCGGTATCTAGCATCGGATCCCGTGTGAACGCCGGGAAAGGTATCTTCTTGTGTTACAAATTTAAGTGACTCCTGCCATCTAACTTGTATAAAAATTGTGTTGTCTTAAATACCTTTTTTCGGGTTGATCCCAGGTAACCACAAAGAACTACGTGGGAGATTTTAAAAGGATCAAAGAGAAGATCATATACATATCTATCTATCCTACTGGAGCAATTTGAAGATAATAGATCTTGTGTTGTGGGCACAAGTTGTGGTGCGGTCCAAGTGAATATCAGCAGTAGCTCTCTATCGTCCCTTTTAACATCTAAGAGAGGGGCTCGTGGCCGTAGGACTATAATCTCCCGTGTAGGTCTCGAGCCCTGGTCATGGCCATGGCCAGCGCTTAAGACCTAGGAGTACGCTGGAGATTATAATCCTGTTAAGGGCCACAAGCGTCTCGATGGTGTTGTCGTCTTTATTCGAGTCACGGACCCGAGGGATGTCCATATTTGTCTTCGTAGCTTAGGTCTTTTGGCAAAATATGTAGTGCAAACCACCATCTTCGGGTAAACCTATGTAAACCACGGCAAAAAAAAATTATGTAAATTCATCAAAAAATCACACATGTAGATGATATGATGATACACAACCTTGTAAAATATCATGTCCAAACTCGACTCCGTTTGTGACTGTGAGTTATTAAAATAACAAATTTCTAACAAATTGACTGGACAACTTTTTCGGCTTGAAATTTGTTATTTTTATATCTCACAAACGAAGTCGAAGTTTGGACAAGATATTTTACAAGGTTGTGTATCATCATATCATCTATATGTGTGAATTTTTGGTGAATTTAGATGACTTTTTTGCCATGGTTTACAAGGGTTTACACGAAGACGGTGGTTTGCACTACATATTTTCCCTAGGTCTTTCTTCGACAATGTTCTTGCTTCATCTTGTTTCATCTTATCTTGTCTCACAGGGTACTATTAAATCAAAAAAATCAGCCTTTTAGCGAGAACAACCCATTTCTTTGTAATGTTATTATTATCAAAATTTTGTTCAAATTTGGAATGCTCTAGCTCTCCAAGAATCTTGAAATAAATAACTTAAGATCGAGAGAGTATTTATCTATACAAAGTTTGGCAAATTTCCTAATTTGAATAGATTTTGAAGTCCAACCCACGCTCACTACAAAAACTCATTCGGTGCAGTGTCCCCTGTTGGAAGTGAAACGAAACAAAACAACTCTCGCTTTCTCCACTCTCCTCCCGCCCTCCGCTCAAAATCGAAATTGTCCTCGGCTCCTCGCTCGACCCTTTCACAAAAAGAAAAGCCCCCGATTTCTATTTTTAATGGGAGTGCCGTAGTCTTTGCCAAAAGCCTAGTCTTTCTCCCTCCTAACTCCAAACTCTGTTTCAAATTCCAAATACTAGTAGTACACAAGTTCTGATCGCCCCTACTAGCAAACTTGCGTCTGAAAACCGGGTGCCCGTGGGGCCATGGTATCTGCACCGAACAATCTCTGAGTACTACATTGTATTGTCTGTCTCTCGCAGTCTCTCGTCACTTCCTTCTCCCGTACTATACTTACTAGTACTAGTAGTGCCCCTCTTCTCGCCACTTCTGCTGACTTCCAAACTCTTCTCACCAAACAAAGAGTAGAGAGCGGTCCGACACAGGTGCCTTTCGCCCTCGGCGCCGCTTCTACATCCTTGGCGGGTGCACCTCTTTATCACACCCATGGATCTAGATATGATTTTTGATGTCGTTTTTGAAACAAAGCAAATACGAAGTTCTTGGGTGGTTGCAGATGAGGGTCCGTCGTGGGGCCTCCGTGGTGGCTTCTGGCGAGATCGCGCCATCGTCTTGACTTCGACCCGGTGATCCCGGCCGGGCGTGGGAGCGGCGGAGAACGAGGCGTTTATCATGGCGTTCGACTGGATTGCCGACGCCGCCGTGTTCGAAGTCCCGGCCGCTCAGATCTCTGGTGTTTTACTAGTGGGTTGGGTCGGCGGCCGAAGAAAAAGTCGCAAGAGAAGCACGTCTTGTTGGGTAAACACCTAAATATAAATTGTAAAGTGCATTACCCTTTTTTGAAGGTTTTTTTTTTGATTGGCTCTAAAAAGGTTTTGTTTTGTCTTGCATATCTGTGTGATTCATTTTATCTTTCTTAAATACCTTTTTTCGATTGATTCAGGTATAAACACAAAGATCTATGCGGGAGATTATAAAAGTGTGGGAGGCGCTCCATCAGGAACCCTATTATATTTGAGCTCACGAAGGAGATGGAGAAAAAGATTGTTCAATGTCCAGCTCCCCATCATGGCGGAGGCCTCACCATCGTCAGATGACCCATCCTCCACCCTCATCGTCTTTGTTGATGCGGACCATGAGGACGACCTTGGAGGCAGGATCTAGCACCGGATCCAGCGCGAATGCCGGAACATGTATCTTGTCTTGTGTTACAAATTTATGTGACTCTGCTATCTAACTTGTACAAAAAATTGTGTTGTCTTAAATACCTTTTTCGGGTTGATCCCAGGTACAACCACAAAGAACTACATCCATTTTTGTCTTCGTAGGTTAGGTCTTTCTTTCTTTGACAATGTTTGCTTGTTCTTGCTTCATCTTGTTTCATCTTATTTTGTCTCACAGGATACTAATTAATCGACCATTAGCGAGAACAACCCGTTTCTCTCGTAATGTTATTATTATCAAAATTCCTTGCATTGTAGTATGATTGTATCTCTTGCCTCTAAAATAGCTTTTCAACTTGGCTTAAACCTATGTTTCACAATTTGGTTTGGTAGGTTCTTTTATTGTTTTCTGAACCCTGGAAGAACATACTTTACTGGCGAGTTATTATTTATAGAAATGCAGTTTCTAGTGGAAGTGATGAAGAGATCTCAATTTTGTGCATTTCAGCTACCGAGGATGACCCCATTACTAAGAATGTTTACAACTCGATTCACCCGTATTCACCCGTCCATGTCCACCCGTGCATAGCAACCAAAAGAACAGCCATCACAGGCACTTTCTAACAGCCTACAGTTCACCAAACTCTGAACCATACAAAAAACATCCATTTTGATCTCCCAACTCGCCCAATTTCTTTCTCACCTCAGCTGTGCCTGGGTACTACAAACTAAGCATCTCCCTCATTGATAAGGGCGTCGATGTCGACCTCGTGGACCACCGCGTCCGCCGTAGGCGCGTAGCCGTCAAGGAGATCTGCGTAGTTCGCCAGTCTTTGCCCTTCGGGAGGAACCCTCCACCTCGCCGAGGTCCGCCTGCACCATCGACTCCTCCATCGCTAGTGCCATCACAGGCACCACGACGGCGCTTGGCGTACCGTGTCACAGCGTGCGGTTTCTGCGCCGCCTCCCAACTCGGTGCAGCGGCTGAAGCAAACAACAGGACTAGAAAACCGGCGTAAGCACAAGGGCAATCAAGCGACTCACCGGGCGAGGCGGAAGTCGGCGTTCTCCGCTGGATGCGAAGGAGCGCCATATCTCGCTCGCAGCGCAGCCGGTCATCGATGGAATTCAGGTGCCGGGCGAAGGCGCTCCATCGGAGTGGGAGGAGGAGACGGAGCCGGAGCACGTGGAGGCGGGAGAGCCACAACCCAAGGGTAGGTCCCGCGGTGGCGGCGGCGGGGAGCCGAGGTGCGGTGGCGGACGCCCAGACCCCCAGCTCTGGCTCCAGCCGTAGAAGAACCACCCTCCATCGTGCTCACAAGTAGGAGTGGTACAAGATGAGGGGTGCAGTCGCATGTAATATTGTTCAAACATGTCGGGTTGTCACGATTTGTTCATGAAAAATATTGTTCCATGGGAGATGGGGACTCGAATCTAACCGACGCGACGGGTCGAGATTTATTTGAGGTGTCCAACAAAAAACGCAATTTTTGACTTTTTAAAATCTAATTTGACCAAATTGCAGCGTGCGTGCCAATTTCGACCAGCAGCAGCGTCGCCGTCTATCCCAATTTTTTTTTGGACCGAGAGAATCGGGGTTCAATAACTCTTGACATTTTTTATACTTCGGACCCGTGTTGGATACATGCGATCGTAAAATACCCGCGTCGTAGCCTATACTTGCTTCAACTCCTTCAATGCTCCCCTCTTCCCTCCACTCTGCTTTTTTTCGAAAGTGTGCTCCACTCTGCTTCAACTCCTTCACTTCCCCGCTAGGCGTGCCGCCGCCTGCGCTCCTAGCTTCTTCCCCGCCCACCACGCGCCGCCGCCTCCATTCCTCCTCGCCCTCTCCCCCCCCCCGCCTGCCGTCGAAGATGAAGTGGCATAGGGAGAGGGACCCAAAGACGGGAGGTTCGCCCCCGGTTCCTCGTCCCTGGCGATGTCGACGGAGGTGAAGACGGAGGTGACGACACCGCCAAGGTTCAACAAGGGCGTCCCGACCGCCTCCACGGGGTACAACAAGCCGGGCATCTATGCCGCTCATCCTTGTCTCGTGGAAGACTAGGAAGCTCCGTGGTCACTAGGGAGGCATCAAACCCTAGCGACGCCGATGATGAGAGGCGGAAGCGGCATGTAGAGATGGCGTTGAGGAGTTGCGCCCGGCAACATTGGAGTTGGAGTCGCCACGGGGCATGACATGCTGGCCGATGCGGCGCGCGGACGCCGCTACCGTTGCCGAGGCCTTGACTTCGCCTCCGGGCGGCGGCGTCGCCGAGGCGGTTAGCGGCCGCCAGTGAAGCGGGCGGAGGCGAGGGCGAAGGAGAAGTCCCTCGGCGGCGCCGAGGCAAGCGCCAGAAGCCGGGCGGCGAAGGCGACGCCGAAGGAGAAGGAAGCAAGCTCGTCGCTGGCACAGTGTAATAATGCCTTGTTTAAAACTTTTTTTCCACTCGGGGATGACCTCATTTAGCCTATTAGAAGTTTTACACAAGAGAAACAAGCATTAATTAGAAGTTTTCCGTAAGAGAAGCTAGAAAAACGCGGGACATAGACTCTACCGAGCTTAAAACTGAACACAACGTAACCTCCCTTGAACCATATATTACGGGCAATCGACAACGACGCTAGTTCAAACGGTAACAAAGAAAAAAGAAAAGTAGACTAAGCCCTCTCCCGAGCACCCAAAACTTAGCAACAACTCCCAACTTCTATTCATCTAGCCTATCTTCCATCCCGCCATCTTTCTCGGTATATATATATATATATATATATATATATATATATATATATATATATACATACTTGTTTAAAACTCAAAATTGTGGAAACCAATAATAGTTGTTTTGGCATATATATAGTTTTGTGAATGGTACATAGTACTTGTAGTTCTCTAGCCACCGGTTTTTGGCATAGTTCACTTTTCTTCATCATTTGCGTTTTCGAACGTGATTTGAGGATTATGATTTTTTTTTTTTTGTTGATACGATCTCATCCGGACCCCTCATATAATTGTTTCTTGCATATATATATGTAGTGCCACGGAGGTGGTGGTTGTGAAACCCATCATGCGGAAGCTCCGGGGAAGTTTCTAGGGCTATTGAGGATCTCAACAAAGGGAAGGCCGAGAAGGAGAGGCTCATGATGCAAAGGCTCGACCAAGTCTTCCGGGCTGTTGAGTCTGGCTGTTGAGTACGTGAAGAATTAAAAGGCTGAGAAGGTACATTGCTCAGGACAGGGTGCAGGGTGCCATTCGTTCGATGCCGACACCACACTAATTAATGTGATCGATCTTATGCTGTCTTGACTTACTTTTGTTGATGATGTACTATCTAGCTATGTTAGTATTAAAACTATGTGTGATGATCGATGCAAACTCGATGGCTGCTTGCTCAATTTGATAAAATATATGATGCTAGTAGCTTGTTCGTACAAATTGTTGACCACACATACATATGCTCGCATATATAGCTAGCTATATAATTTTACAAAGATAGACCATGTTCAGTTTTACAAAGACTGAGACCACGTTCGTTTTATAAAGATTGAGAGATGGTATGCCATCTCAAATCAACCTCCAAGGCCAATATGTCACCACATAAAGCCGAAAATAAAAAGCTAGAGGTACTTTTATAACAAAAGAACAACAACCCAGTTCAAACACTCAAACCACACCATAAACCCCGCACATGTCACATGAGCTTTAACAACAAAGAATAGCTATGCATACTCATTTGCGTCTTTGCTTTTTTTTCGCTTTTTTTTGCCACGGGGCCCTCCTTCCCTTTATGTCCATCTCTCGAGGTATGGTGTCGCTTCGCCTCGCCAAAAATCCTAGGGATGATTTTTGCATCAAAAGAAGGGATTTCATCGAACTCATAGATACCTTCCTCTTCCACCGGATTTTCAAGTCCGATAACCCGCTTTTTCCTGGGGAGAGCCACTTGTAGGTTCTTGCTTCTAGTGTCGTGCACATAGAAGACTTGGCTAACCTGATTTGCGAGTACAAATGGCTCTTGCATGTGCCCGCCCGTCCAAGGTCAACACAAGTGTAGCCGATCTGTCTTTCTTGAGACACCTTTGATTATCGGGAACCCATCTACACCGAGAAACGGCGTACTTCATGTCTCCTGGATACGAGTTCCCATATGTCTTCAATCTCGCCGTAGTATGGTTTCCGCGACGCCCTTAGAATCAGTTGCAACAATACGAACACCGAGAGTTCGGTACACACTTTTCTTGTCTTGATCGGTGTAAAAGGTGTAGCCATTTATGTCATAGCCCCGATAAGTTGTGATCGTGGAACAAAGGCCCCTTTGCCACCGCCGAGCTTTTTCGTTGTCGCAAGAGTCGTCTGAACTGGCAAGTCGGTCTCTAATCCAGATGTTGAACCGTCTAATATGCGCCCTCGTTAACTGAGACTCGGTCCAATCCGGATTTTCTTCCTGCAACAACTGATAATGCTCTGTGATGTAAGGATCTATCTCTGTTTCATGTAGCATCACAAGAGAGTGGGCTTTGTCAAAGTCGTCTTTCTTCGGAGTAATTTGCTTCTCCCCCAGAAACCCCTGTCCCCGCTAGCCTTCCGTCATGGCGAGACTTGGAGATGCCGATTGGATTCGGGGGGTCGATATAACGGAGACACCAATCGACCACCTCCTCAGTAGAATAGCACTGTGCCATGCTTCCCTCAAGGTGAACCCGATTCTTTGAAAACCTGTTCAGAGTACTCATAAATCTCTCATACGAATACATGTGGTGGAGGTATATCGGTCCAGGATACCTGATCTCCTTAACTAGATGGACCATGAGATGGACGGATATGTCGAAGAAAGTCGGCGGGAAGTAAGCCTCAAGGAGACACATCGTGTCACACATGTTCTTTTCAAGATCATTCAGATTTCGTTCGTCGATCACCTTCTGAGAGATTGCATTAAAGAAGGCGCAGAGGCTGATGATAGCCTTTCGGACCTTTTTCAGGCAATATGTTTGGATCCCGACCGCAAGCATCGCCGTAAGCGACATCGCAATCGTGAGCCTTCATCGGAAGCATTTTGTTCTCTTTTAGCGGGCACAAGTTTTTCGGACTGGGCTGTGTATCCAGAGGGAAGTTTGACACTACAAAAGAAGTCGCACAACTCCTGCTTCTCTCGACAGGTCAGGTTTACGGCAGAAAAAGGTGGAGGGCACTGGTTTCGTTGTTAGGAAGGAGCTCGGGCCTTATGTCCATCTCCTCTAGGTCAGCTCTTGCTTTATCATGGTCCTTCGATTTTCATTTGTCATTCATGAGTGTCCCAAGCAAACTTCCAAAGACATTTTTTTTCACGTGCATGATATCTATCTTTGTGGCAAACCGCTATGTCTTTCTAGTAAGGTAGCTCCCATAGGATTGACATTTTCTTCCACCTCTTCTTATCTAAGGGCTTTTTGCGGTTTCTCGGCTCTTCGAAGCTGCTTTCATTTCTCTTTCTCTTTCTCTTTGTTTCCTTTGGTTCGTCAGGCGGGCGGTCGTATCCTTTACCACCTGCTCATAGACCTGTTCCCCATTGAAATGCCTTGGTGCAGCTACTTTCTCCTTCGTCCCATCAAACTGACGTTTCATCTCACGGTATGGATGCTTTGTAGGAAGGAAACGTTGGTGCTTTACATAAACCCTCTTCTTTGAGTTATTCAGCCAAACAGTCTCGATGTTGTCTAAGCAATGAAAGCAGTCTTTCTCTCCTTTGCTCTACCCAGACACGCTACGGTGTCCTGGAATATCAGTGATTGTGGTGAAGAGCAGGGCACATAAATTGAAGCGCTCTTTCTTGTAAGCATCGTACACACTGACACCACCCTCTTTCCAGAGCTCCTTGAGATCGTCAACAAGCGGCCTCAGGTACACATCGATGTCAATACCTGGCTGATGAGGACCAGAGATCAAGACTGACATCATCATGTACCTCCTCGTGTTACACAGCCACGGTGGAAGATTGTAGATAGTTAATAGCACCGGCCAAACACTATGTGTGCTACTCATGTTACCAAAGGGGTTCATGCCATCTGTGCTCAGTGCAAACCGAATATTCCTTGGGTCATCAGAAAAAGTTTTATGTTTGTGATCAATGTCCCGCCACTGAATACCATCTGCTGGGTGCCTTATATAATCATCACGCTTCCGGCCACCCGAGTGCCATGTCATCAGTCGTGCGTCCTCGAAGGTTGCAAAAAGACGTTTTAGGCGAGGAATTATTGGAAAGTACCATGCAACCTTCCGAGGAACTCTACGGCGCACCTCCCCGCCTTCTTCACCATCATCAGTTGTTTGTTTGTAACGAGAGGTTTTACACTTGGGGCATGCAGCAAGATTTGCATAGTCACCCCGGAACAGGATGCAGTCATACATGCAAGCATGAATTTTCTCGAACTTCAATCCTAGTGGACAAACGATCTTTTTGGCCTCATATGTCGTCTTTGGCAACACATTACGTGGGGAAGCATATCCCCAATCACCCCTAGCAATTGTCTAAAGCTCTTGTCAGTCCAATGGTTCTCTGCCTTGAGTTGGAGAAGCTTTAGTGTACCAGATAGCTTGGAAAAACTCTTTCTGCTAGTCAAACAGAGTGGTGTCCTCATATCTTTCAAGAGCTGTTCCAGCTTCTTCAACTCTTCAGCAGTGTATTCATCGTAGCCCATGCCATCACGCAGCAACTTGTCCATATCCTCAATAGTAGGGGACGGGGCTCGCAGCAAGCTCGCTACTTCATCATCGATAATTATTTCCTCATCCTCAAATGTCGCTTCTTCCCGCCACCGGCACCACTTTCAGGAACTGCGCTTGTTCTCCGTTGTTGACACCTTCTCCATGCTTGTTCCAACTTGTGTACCCGGTCATGAAACCTCGAAGGATTAGGTGGGCATGGGTGAAAACGAACTCGAGTATTGCATCTAGTTCTTGGGTCCACACATGGGCACCACAAACCCAAAGCATCGGGTCTCGCATATATCGGCCCTCCGTAGCAGCCTAGGAAAGATTGCAACCCATCTATGTACTCACGATTGTCGCGTCTCACTCGGTACATCCAGTGGCTTTGATCCCCCATCGTCTACGAAATTAAGCATGGTGGAAATGGAAGAAATCCTCAGCCAATTTAAGTCAAGATATTGTTGCCAACAACTAGATGCTTTAATTCTATCTCAGCCATTATGCATTAATCGATGCAGAAGCACTATCGTATTTTAATTAGAAGCGTCTGTAGCTAGGTTTGCTCACCTATAGTTCAGAGATCGGCCTGACCACCGTACCTGTGCATCGCGCTCCTCTGCTGCCCCCCCTACGGTGTGCCACCACCGAGAGAGAGAGACGGTGCTCAAGTATGTGGCAAAGAACGCTTATATATATATCTGCAGAGACCCGAAGCAGCTAACCCGAACGCACATTACAAGGTATAGGCGCACGTACTAAAGAATCGTCGCTAACGAGATAACCCTAACCTATAAGTCAATTAACATGAAATAAGGGCTTAAGTCAAAGACTAACATAAGTCTAGGGGTCTAACTAATGTATTTCCACGAGTTTTGGTATTTTGTGACTTTCCAGGGACTTAACAGATAAATGCCAAGAAGAATGGAGAAAGTTCCGGAATATACAAGACATATGATGACAAGACTTGACCGTGAAGTAACTCAACCCGAAAAGTGGACTAAAACATTCTAGAAGATACTAGAGAACACCAGAAAAGACGGGATGGCAAGGTGGCATGACACCCTGGCGGCCGCCAGTGCCAAGTAGGCCGGCCGCCAGGTGGGTCCCACCTGTCAGCCTCTCCTTTCTAGGTCGGTTTACTATCGACATTGAGGTTGTATCTCCACCGTTATTGAAGGTCGGTTTGATCCAAGGGTTCACGTTCATCGCCAAGTGCTATATAAGAAGACCAGCTGACCCCAGGGCAAAATAACAATTCATTATCAACTCATACCAAGTCAATTCATCTCAAGTCCAACCAAGTCTAGACCTAAGCCCTAGTTCATACTAGAAGTAGTTAGCTATCTAGCTAGTTCTAGTTGAAGATCAAGTTCATCTTGAGTTCGATAGTCAAGAAGTAGCAAGGATCATCGTTCTTGAGACTTCTCTCTTGTATTCGATCTGTAAGTACTATTATATTTAGAATACAATTGTTATGGCTTTGATCTATATAATTATTATATTCTTATTGATATGTGTTTATGCATGCTATGATTATATGTTTAGTTTAGTGAGTTTGTCTTATATCTTATGCATGGAATTGTATAGCATCCACGTAGATGATCACTATGTGGGTGATAAGCAATGTGTAAACGTGGTGTTTATACAACGTTTATCTGCAATTGCACCCAACATTCCGGGCCGTGTGGTAGATCGTGGGAGTGACAGTCCTGTTGAGTCCTTTGTAATCCACCCTCCGAATGATAGGACTAGTCGAGCTATAATTACGGTAATGATCAAGTTTTGTCCTTGGTTGTTATTTTTAATGCTTGCCATGTGTAGATGTAATCCAACCTTGCCATGATAGCTAGATGTATTGCACTAATTGTAGTATTCATTTGACATATATGATTAGGAGTATCTTAGGAATATTCATTCTATTCTTTCTATAACATGTTAATAGCTCGTATGATACTAGTGGCATATGATGATCTTAGACTTGGGTATTTATCAATTATATAATTATCTTTACCTTGTGACTTATCCTGTTGAGTAATGTTAGATGCATATGGCTACTCGGCATTATACTACTGTAAGTGGATCTCATAAGTAAATCACTTTCTAAATCATTAGATATCCTTTTCTCTCTACTTTCCATAGACTTACCTTCCCTGTGGTAAAATATAAATACGATACCTGGATTACTCCCAGTGAAGTGCTACGATGGTATTTCTATCTATGCGCTTGCAGATATCATGTTCATTCTTTTATCAAGGCCTATCAACAAATACCATACCCGCATTTCTTTGAGCGTTATTGCTAGGGTGACAGACTAGTGTATAGGTAATGCCTAGAAATGAGTGGTATACCTTGAGTACATATCCTGGTGAGATTAACTCCACTATGGATAATGATGCTAAGTTTACATCCCACTATTAACACTGCCTAACTTCGCTTTGTTGGATCATGAGGTTATCCCATATCCAAGCTAACATGATTAGATAGATATCCCATATATTTATTTCTTTCGCCTTCCTAATGTGGATCGTGTAAGAAATATCAACAGTACGCTTAGAAACGCATGTCTGCTTTACTAGGTAGGAGTACTATAGTTACATACACATGGTACCACATACGCGCCTGTAACCCAGCGAACATGGCGCGCGTCTGTGACAAGCCAGTCACTTACACACGCATGCCGACATCCATCGTCTCTAGTCAGACGCGTGCCTGTAACTATGTAGCAGGAAACGGCCCAGCTCGTTGTACCACAAGAGAACGGGCCTAACATCCAGGTTCAAATTCAGGCCCAAAGGAAGGCCGGTGACAAAGGAGGAGAGCTCTAAGCACGCCCGCGAGTACCTACAGCTCGATATGGCGGTGGCGGAGCACAAACCAACGCAGCCGCTGTCCTGTGCGTCGCGCTCCTCCGCCGCCACCACCAGAGAGAGAGAGACGGTGTTGAAGTGTGTGGCAACGCAGCGGAAAATGGCCCAGCTCGTTGTACCACATGAGAACGGGCCTAACATTCAGCCCCAAAGGAAGGCCGTCGCTGAGGCCCGTTCAAAACCGGATGCAGGCCCAGCCAAATTCAGTCAGGTGCAGACGCGTGTCAACATCCATCGTCTCAGCAGGATGGGCGACTGTAACATTCGAGACAAATACAGGCGCGTGCACCTGCCGAGCGTCTGCTCATTGACATGTGTCCGCAATGCTTTCAAACACCACGGACACCTATGGACTACGGCAGCAACGCACGACTGTAACATGCGGCGATTCTGAGCACGCGCAATCTGCGAAGCGTTTGTTTATCGACACGTGTCCGCAATACCGGCAAACAAAGACGGACATCCGGCGACAACACACGCGTAAATGACCCGTAGCGTCGGTAGCGGTTCCGACATGTACAGACACCTGCTAACACATCTCGTCTGAAACTATATGCGCGTCGGTAGTGCCTGCGACATGTACAGACACCTGCTAACACAACTCGTTTGAAAATAAATGCACGTCGGTAGTGGTTGCGACATGTACAGACACCTGCTAACACAACTCGTCTGAAAATAAACGCGCGCCAGTAGTGGTTGCGACATGTACAGACACCTCCTAACACAACTCGTCTGAAAATAACGCGCGACTTTAATTTAGGTGGCCGTTACAGACCCTTGTATGTTCCAAGCGTCGGTATCTGTGGCACGCTGAAATCTCATGTTTGGTTTTGGAAATTGATGACACACTTGTGGTACTAATCCTTTGCTCTAAGTGTGACTTATGAGATAGGATTAGATGGATGACGTGGAGCATGATGATCATGAACATGGATGATGACGATGGACATGGTGGATCGTCAAGCTCGGTGATCGGCTTGAGAGGAACCCGGGAGATCAAGGCAAAGGTAACTTGATAGGGTTTTCCTTTCGGTGATCAAGACATGATAGAGCGTGTGATCACATTATAGGATAGATAGCCGACTATCAAGAGGGGATGCCGCGACAATCCTTTGGTGAAGTGCTTCTAGGTCCAATTGACTTGCATATTGCATTTAGGACATGAGAGCACTAACTTCGATCTTGCCTAATCGTTTGACATGCTAACATAAGTGATAACGTGATCATCTTCGACGTGTTGGCAACATTTGGCAAGAGGCGAAGCAATGTTGAAGCAAAGGGCGACAACAACATGACAAACACGCAGGAAACAGCGACCGGACACGCTGACCGGACGCGCGACCGGAAGCTACCCAAGTGACCGGACGCTCCGGTACATGCGTCCGGCAGAGAGCATGTTTTTCGGTTTGTGCGCGACGGTCGACCGGACGCACACACCGGAAGCATCCGGTGCTGACCGGACTCACGCACCGGAAGCTTGAAGATCGTCGTCAGCCATAGGCCAGGGGGCTCCGTCGTTTCTGACCAGATGCACGGTTAAATTTTGCGGCCGGACTTTCGACCGGACTGGTGCGTCCGGTCGGTAGCGTTCGATCGGTCTTGTGAGAAACCCCCCAACGGCTATGTTTTTGAGTGGGCTCTATATATATTTGGTTGGCCAGGTTTGTGAGCTCTCTCTTGCACATTTGAACACTCTAACTTGCTAGTGAGCTTGTGAGACTCCCCTCCACTCATCTCTCCATCCATAACTCGAATTCTTGGTGAGATTGAGAGTGATAGAAGTGCATTGCATTGGTGGTTGCATCTAGAGGCACTTCATCCTTGGAGAAGCCGCGGGATTCTTGTTTTCTTGGGAATTTGTCCGGTTCCCTAGCGGCTTGGAGCAAGAGGCGGTGTTGAGCTCAAGTGGAGATTGTTTGAGGCCACACCGGTGGTGATTGTGAGGGGTCATTCCTTACCCCGCGGGAGATTCACGAAAGGAGCACTAGTGCATTGCATCGTCGGTTGCATTCTAGAGGCACTTCATCCTTGGAGAAGCCATGGGATTTCGTTTCTCTTGGGAATTTGCTTGGTTCCCTAGCGGCTTGGAGCAAGAGGCGGTGTTGAGCTCGATTGGAGCTTGTTCGAGGCCACACCGGTGGATTTGTGAGGGGTCGTTCCTTACCCTGCGGGAGATTCGTGAAAGGAGCACTAGTGGATTGCTCGTGGCTTGTTGGACCCTCTCTTGTGATCGATTTGCTTGAGCTCCCACCGGGGATTTGGCACCGGCCATTAAGCTTAGCAATCATCAAGTGAGTGTGTCGCCACAACGGGGACTAGCGTGCCGGCAAGCACGTGAACCTCGGTGAAAAATCATCGTGTCACTTGTTCTTGCTCGTTGGAGATTTCTCGGTGATCACGGTGATTGGCTTCCACCTCTACACTCCGCAGTGGTATTGTATTCTAGCCTCTTTGCATTACTTTCACTAGTATACTTGTGTAGCTTTGCTTAGGTTGTTTAGTTAGCTTGTGTAGTTTGCTTAGCTCCTAGTGTTGAAATTAGTTAGAATTGCTTGATCACCTACGAGTAATCTAGTGACATAGCCATTGTGTGGATATAGAGATATTAGACATATCTTGCTTGACTTGTGGCTTGCATAGATAGTGTGTAGCACCGCTTATTTAGCTTCGCCATCTTTTATACTAATCTGGGTGCTTAGTGTTGTTGCAAGAAGTTTTAATAGGCTATTCACCCCCCTCTAGCCATTAGGACCTTTCACACGCGTCTGTACCGGTGTCAAGCAACATGGATGGTTCTCGACCACGCGAGTCTATGAATCCACGTGCGTCTATAATACTCGTAACGGTACAGATGGGCGGCGACCGAAAAGGTGTCTGTAAGCAAAAACGCGTCTGAATTAGGTGTTGCATCGGTCTCAAAAATGCGCTGTGATCAAGCGCTGTAAGGGCGAGATACGTTGAATTTTGCGGACACTTTTCGGTTTTAAAAGCGTCTGCCGGGTCGGTGCCGTAGCCAGCGATGCTGCGTCTCACGTGCCCGACCAACGGAAACGCGTTTGGATTAAGGAAACAGACGCGTTACATGGACGCGTGTCTGTAATGACCTTCTATTACAGACGCGTTTTGGTCTTGTGGGACCATCCGCCGCCTATTACTGACGCTCACCCAGCCCGCGCGTCAGTAATGTCACAACACAGACGCTCGTTATTAGCGACGTCTCTAGGCGCACTGGCGATTATGTGCCTTTTTTACATAGTGAATTCTGACTTCAAACTCTTTCTTTTACCAACTATGGTGCTTTTACTCTCACTTAGGTACTTGAGCAATTGAAAGATAGAACAATCAAGTCAAGCACTATGTCTCAAGTCTTCGATCACTAATATTCTAGAGTTTTTAATAAATTTTGCAAATAAAACTCAGAGCTCTGTATTGAATGGCATTCTCAATCTCTCAGTATGTGGTATTTGTGGATCCTCACTAGGCATTAATAATAGCTGCCTTCTCTCTTGAATATGTGGTATTTATGGCACAAGGCTAAGTATTAAGCCTTTATCTCTCTAACTCACTCTCTCTCTAAATATGGCTTATGTGGGGTTCATAGGAGTGACACTCTTAAAATAATATTGCATATTTGCAAAGGATATATCTATAGTTCAAACAATGGATCCATTGAGAGTTTAGCCAATCAAAACAAGTATAACATGTGTATGGAATATGGTGGATAGGTGTATATTTGGTGGCTAAAACAAATTCTACTTTTACTCCTTTGATGATAGAACAAATCTCTCTTTTGGAACTTGGAAACTTTAAGAGAACTTTTGGGCTGCATACTTTTCTTTCTTTTTCTTTCAGAGAGGCGGGCATCTAAGTACCCACTGTTTTCAATCGGACACTTGTCCTCTTTTACTCACTTCTCTCTTTTTTTTGCTTTTTTTTAGGGAGGTAGGCTCTACTCGCTCGTAGGACACTTGTCCATTTTCATCTCCCATTTTTACTCTTTTTTTAGCAGCAACCCACTCTCTTTCCACTGATAAACTTTTGAGAGATATCAACAAAGATATTTTTGGAGTAAATAAACATGGGCTTCCTATAGTTTGATGGGGTGTTTATTCCCAGCGTAGGAATGAAACAAGTAACTGGATGTATATGTGGAAAAAGCATGGTATTGCAATCACTCCAGTGTAGGAATAATGCATATGTAAGTGGAAGTTGTGTGGATGGAAACTTGTCTTTTCATGACTGAACTCCTCACAGGTAACAACAAAGCTTGAACTACTCAACTCAAAGCAAAATAGCATATGTAACTGGAATGTTTTCCTAATCTAATGATCATAAATATGGCTTTGGTAGGAATTTTAACACTCTACCAAACAAGAGCTCATTATGAAAGATTTTAAGTTTTCAAAGTAAATCTCAGATATAGTTTCACAAAGGACAAGATAAATAGCATGCTCAGACTCTCTCATATCATATCCCCTAATTACCTAGACTTAGATCAAGTGTATGCTACCCACAAGTCAGGTATAGATCAAATTTGAAAGCAGAACAAATATATCCAAAATATCGGAGGAGTTTCTAGTAAAAAGCAAGGTACAAAAAGAATTAGAGTAGAGCAACTATTCATCATTTCCAAAGCAAACTTTATCCTAACACACCTTAAAACATGCATATATCTAAGACTAACATTTATTTTATTTAAAACTTTATGCATCTTTTTATAGTCTTTTTAAAACAAGCAAAAGTATAAGGTAATAAGGATAATAAGGAGATACTTATCTTGCTAACTTGGGGTGGTCTCCCCCAAGCTAGGTTGACATGTAGGTGCTGAGACAAAGTTGGCAGATGGAGGTAATGCCGTCCTTCCTTGATGTAGCATTGATGATGATGGTAATATGTTGAATTGATGCTCTACGAAGTGGTCGAATGTCTCCTTTCGTCTTGGCTCATAATTCCTGTTGATGAAACTCAAATAGACAACAAAGCTAGTGGAACTCGTTAAGCGTTAGCAGTTGGATATTTTAAGCTTTAATTGTCTAGAGCTTCTTAATAACTATAGATTAAATATGAAAGATTAAGCTTTAACAGGAATTAAGCAAGATTAATATTTTGCAACTTAAGTTTGTTTATAGCATTTATGAAAGCATTCAAACTTATAGAGACAAAGTAATAGTGAGTAGAGGGATTGCAAACCAATGTGTCGTAGTGACGGGAGCATACGAAGAGGAGCATTTGAGGAATATCTTAATGAAGTTGGCCTTCCTCCCCCCAAGCTAGCACCTTGCCACCACTTGACACTTGAAGTCAAGTATGACTTGTTGAATCATCCCTTAGAGTGCATTGTAACTCCATCTTTTGTTCTTGACTCCGTCTTTTGCGTGAGATTATTGGAGTTCATCATACATCTTGCTTCATTTCCGATAAGAGTTCATCTCTTGACTTACCCGAATTGAATTTGAGAATGTTCTGCAGGGGTTAGTCCAACAAAATAGCCAATGTCTACACAAGCAATTTTTAGTTCAATAATCAAACTAGACTCCATGTCAAATTCAATTAAGGAATACTATTTAACCTAAGCATCATGCTTAATTTAAAAACCTTTAAAAGTATGTACATTACTTCCAAACCAAAGCATACTAGAGCAAACAAAAGGTAACATGAAAGCACTACAGAGATTTAATCAAATAAAGATGAAGAAGCATGATCATGGTGAGATTTTTTTTAGTTTTGTTAGATGCAAACGACATGAATATATGCAAGAAACTAAACATGCAATGGTTTTAATATAAGAAAACATGAACTAAATGGATGGAATGCATGAAATAATAAAAGTAAACATGCAATAACAATGCAAGAAATTAAATGATAACTACTCAATAATTTTAAAGTCCATGAGCAAGACTTTCTCACCTTTATTGATCATACTTACCATGATGTGCAGCTTCTATGTACGTCACTTGAGATGTGTGCATTGAATTCTTGTGACGGCGACTTCTTCTCCAATCCTGGGTTCTTCAAAGTTTCTTCTCTCATTTTCTTGTGGAATCTTGCTTGGGAAGGTCGCAATTGACATCTTGCGTCTTGTCTAATCCACAACTCAACAGAACAAGGGTAATCCTACTAAAGCTAGTGATATACTAAATTAGCAGTTATCAATATCATTATTAAAATCTTTACGCCAATTGCTTCCCCGGCAACGGCGCTAAAAAGCTTGTTGACGTTTGTTAAGTGCTATAAGAATAAGAAGATTTTGCAAGCGCCTGAGTAACATCAATGTAGCTTTTCCCTAGGGGAGTATTCTAGGGTATTGTATCCATAGGGAAGCTTTGGGTAAAAAATCTAATAACTCACAATTATGTATCTACTAACTTAGCAATCCAACTAGACTAAAGAGGGGTAAGTGATAAATGATAAATGAAATAATACTATGAGTAATAAAGCATAAAAGTAATCTACTAATAATAACTAAAGAATACTATGATAAATGAATAGATTAGCTAATCAAGAGGACAATGGGACAGGCAAAGGATCCTAATTACTTCTCTAATACTTTGGTTCTAAGTAACTAAAGTATGGATAGATATAGCCATCAAACAATAACACTTCGAGACATCAGAACACTAGCCACAAAAAGGGATGAGAAGGGGGCTAGGAAGCTCTGACTAAAGTCCTACAAACACCAACCCGATCGTGGTGGAATACGTCGGCCATCCGGCCTGTCACTACCTAGGGCTACCACAAACTATCCGTGGGATTGGGTGCAATCTCAAGTAACCTCTAGTTTAGACACCATGTCTACACTATTAACTACTACTCTAGCTAACCGGAATAACTAGAGCACTCGATGCGAGTGGAGATCCTATGCAAAGTATAATAACTATACTAACCATAAATGAAAGGCATAAAAGTAAATAGAGAAGATATATATCAAAGCATAAGTCTTGTAGAGTGAAGATACAAAGACATACCATAACTTTGAAGACTCTCCAGAACCGGAGTGCAACTCCGCTCTCCCTAACTCTCAACTAGATCTAATCTATTACATTGGAAAGTCTAATCCTAGATCTATATTGAAGAGAGAGAGTTCCTCACATTGGACCCCTCTCTAATCAATGAGATGAGATAGCTCATGAATTAGCTAATGAATTAGGGTTTTAGGGGGAAGCCCTGCCCCTTCTTTTATAGCCCCATAGGATGAATCTCAGCCCTTGGATCAAACCCACTTGATTGGACGGACTAGATCTACTCCATAGGTCGGTTGTAGGAAGGTTCCAGAAGCTGGACACGTGGTTCTGTCGGGCGGTGCCGCGCGGCACGAGGGGCGTGCCGCCCGGCCCCACTTGACAACAGGTCAGCCCCGACCTTTGCAAGCTGTCTTCGCTTCTTATTTGGACCCCTGGAATTTATACCAATCGCCCTGATTTGGTCCTTTTCTTCTGTTTCTCTATTTCTCCTCCTTTCTTTAATATTCTGGAATATTCCCGAGTTCACCTGTAAAACTGAGTGTGCACCAAAACTCGTGGAATCCATTAGTAATAATAATCTTTTATATTATTTATCCATTATTTTGTAGGAAAATAATTACTTAATTTTTGACAATAACTACAGTCAACACACGGGACCGAGGATCGGGACAAATCCTTCCCCTGGAAGGATTCAGACGGGGGTCTCGGCCCCGTGCCCCGTAGTCAACATGGTATGACCCATGAGGATCTGATGAATCCTGCTGGCCAGCCAGACACCGTCGCAGGCTGACTGGCTCAGGCTCAGGATAAGCCTGACCACCGTGCCGACCAAGGCAGTCTGACTCACTACCGCCCCTTCATCATGAAACGGGGCAGAGCATGGCAGGGCCCTGCCACACTCCATCATCATGACCCAAAGACTTGTTGGACACGACGAGGCCGCCGCGTCAAGTCCAATCAAGGGCCCACTTAACCCGACCTCGGGTAGGACGGTGGAGAGATCTTTCTTCATCTAACACTTTCATACAGGACCTCGGGTGGACACCGGTGACCTTGGGCATCCACACCATGTCAGGACGAACCGCCTATCGCAGGACCGAGACCACGAGCTCGGACGACGAAACAGACGTGAACGTTCCACTCACCATATGTAAGAGTTAGAGCTCCTCCTTGAACTATAAAAGGACGGGCATGCAAGCCAGGAAAGGTGGGTTCTTTTCGGACACACACACACATAGAGAGAGAGAAAGGTTGGAGGGGCGAGGGACTACGCTCTCCCTCACTTCCCCTTGAGACTTGGAGCATTCGCTCCTCCCTCACTTGCTTGTATCCCCTACTACAGGCACTCTCCTCTTATCGGGGGAGTCTAGGGGAGGGGAACCACCGCTTCTCCTCTCGTTTCCACCACCATTGGTCCCCTCCCTCCCTCCTCCGGCTAGCCGGAGGTCGGAGAGAGTGGGGATCCATCGTTTTTAATAAGTTTTCTCTCAAATTGAGTCTAGGTTTAGGATTTCTCCATGCAAGTTTCTTGGTGTTGGGGATCTATCTCCTCCTGCTCCTCCCCGGCGACGGCGAAGAGACAGGTTAGATCCGTTTTCTCCATGGCGGCTCCAATGAAGATGAGGGCGACATCAACATCAACAACTTCATCGACATGACAACATGGAGATTTGTGTTTCCGGGCAGCGACATTGAGGCGGAGATGATGTCGTTGCTATGGAATAATTTTCTCTGGTCTCTTCTTCATTTTGTCATGGTTAGATCTAGCCACGATGTAGGACTAGGGAGGATAGTTTTCAAATCAGTCTTCTTTATTCTTCGGTGGCAGAAAGAAGAAGAAGGAAGATATCAAAAAGAAGTTCCTCAATTCCACTTACTGGAGTGTTGGCCGTCCGTTGGGCATCCGTTCTCAGGCCGTTCGCCGAGTGTGTTCTCAGGCTGTTTGTCGAGAGTTTGCCTGTGCGGTCATCTATATGAACCGTCATATAGGTTTGGAGTTGAGATTTGTTGTCATTCAAAGTGTAAGTACAATTTAGACAAGGATATGGATATACTTAATGTATTCCAAAGTGCTTGTAACAGATCGATGTACTCAGCTATAATCTAATATATAATTCTTTTTTTGTTCACAAAATAATTACAAATTTATATCCGCTGCCCCGTATCAAGTTATCTTGTTCGTCGACCTACTGCCGTGAAGATCGGGCCACCCTCGTGCCGAAATCGGTTCGGTATTCATCATGCCCATGGGGCTCGGAGAAACCTTGTGTCAAAAGGCCACACGAGAAGTGGCCCGACCTCGGATAGGCCCCGAGCGTCGACACGTTCCCTTACCTTCCAAGGGAACGATCTCCAAGCTTCCCTCGGGGACTTGTGAGATGCCTTCTCAGGCGAACTAAATGGGCCGCCGCCGCCATGGACTCATACACGACCAAGGACCGAGCTACCCATGGGGCTCGGAGGAACCTTGAGTCAAAAGGCCACACAAGAAGTGGCCCGGCCTCGGATAGGCCCCGAGCGCTGACACGTTCCCTTACCTTCCAAGGGAATGATCTCCAAGCTTCCCTCGGGGACTTGTGAGATGCCTTCTCAGGCGAACTAAATGGCTTCCCTCGGGGACTTGTGAGATGCCTTCCGTGGTCTCATCACCGTGGTCTCGACCAAGGCCCGCCCGAGCTGCCCATGGGGCTCGGAGGAACCTTGAGTCAACGGCCATACGGGAAGTGGCCCGGCCTCGGATATGTCCCGAGCGCCGATACGCTCCCTTGCCCTGCAAGGAGGCGATCCCCGGGCTTCTCTTGGGAGCTTATGGGCCCATACATAATCAAGGTCCGGACCGCCCATGAGGGCTCAGAAAAATCTTGAGCCAGAAGGCCGCGTGGGAAGTGGCACGACTTAAGAGATCAAAACACCAATAAGTTTCCCCATCTAAAAGGGAAACGAGTCCCCAGCTACCCATGAGGGCTGGGAAACCGACCCTACGAGTGAAGGGGAGCAAACACTCTCCCATCAAAAGTCCCCATGAAGACATGTGCACGTGATGGTTCAAGGTCTCGAATGGGAATTGAGGACCAAAATTTCCGATCGCCCATGAGGATTGGAAACTAAATCCTTGCAAGCAGCGAAGACCCCGCAAAGAAAGTATGACAATCCCGGTCCTTTCGGGGTACCTCAGGAGTGCGTGCCCGAGGGCAATGGACACGAGGTGATCCGAGACTCAGGACCTCGGTCATTCTTGGCCTAAGAACATCGAGACTCAACTAGGTCAAGAATGCAAACGACATAAACGAGTTTCAGGTTGCGGGTTCACTAACACAAGGACAAGAAAAAAGACACGAGAAAGTCGCATCTCCAGGTTTATGTACGAGGTACAAATAAAATCGGGTGTGGCACCCCAATTAAGGAGGGGCCTTGGAGAAGCTCACTCCTCTTGCCGCCCAGCATCGAGGAATGATGGCGATAAGCCTCGGCGTTGGTTGCCGCCATCGCCAATGCGATAGCGGCGTCCTACGCGATGTTGGCGTTTCTTAACGAGGAAGAATGGCGCGATAAGACTCCAATGTCTCGTTATAGCAAAACCCATATTCGTGGGTAAGGTTGAAGCGGTTTGTAATATGCTTAAGAGTAAAAAGCCGAAGAGGGACACAACCATTCTTACCCAAATGATTAGAAGGTTGTAGAGGTACAAGCATGGCGGGTGCCGACAAGTCCCAAGCACTCCGACCACCCCCGAGATCCCAATGAATGCAGGGAGGCACACCGGGACTCCATGGAGAAGAGGCCAAGCCCTCTTCTAGCCTTCCCTCTCTCACTCTCCATTAGAACTAAGAAGGAGGAAGAAGAAGAATAAGAGTGGATTTGGAGCTTCTTCCTCTCTTCTACATTGTGGCTCTTCCTTGTGTTGTGTATGGAATTGGTGTGTTTTGAGAGAGGGGAGAGGGCCTCCTTTTATAGGTAGAGGAGAGGGGGCTTGTTGGAAAATGTCCCTCCCCATATGGAAGGACCCAAACCGACCAAGGAGAGGCGGTTTCACGGTTCAACGCACCTGGACAACACTGCCACCGACGTTCCTCGGAGTAAAGGAACCGCCTCGCGAAAGATGGGCCCGGTTGGCAGCCACAGGGGTACGCGCGCACCCCAAGGTGCGGGTGCACCCTGATCTAGGCCGAATGGGCTCAAATTTTGTGAGCACGTAGGTTTCGTCGTTAGCTCCATTTTGACGGGTGGTACACCGAAAACGGAGTCCGTATGCAAAAGTTATGCCCGAAATACTAAACCCATGTCCTGCGGTCCGGTATGATTTCATGTTGGATTTGGACCTTGACCTTTTGGGTTTATGCTTGGATATTTGTACTCATATTTCTTGGGCTTTTCAACTCTTTATCCTTGCTTCGCATTGGGCCATTCTTATCTTGTATATTTTCCTTTTCTTTTGGCCCAATATATATGTGTTTTCAACATTGCCCCCGCAAAACAAGTGAAGTACCAAAACTTGTGGAAATGGTTAGCTCAAAGCCCTATTACTATTATGTTTTGGTAGTTTTATATTAATGTTGACGGTATAAAATATGTAGTTAACGACCGTCAACACGACGAAGCTCCTATCGATCTTTGGGCTCGAGTCGCTCAATCTCGCAGCAACGCGCTCTCGAGAAGCGAGGAGATCCAATCAAATAAAGTTTTGAAATGGATTTAGCCTTGTCGTCCATCCTTGGAAAACCAAATAATTCCATTTCGGGGGGCATACCAATCACATTGCGAGATCACCATTACCATGACCTAACTCAACCCTATTTTACAAAACACACGTTTAGTCATGGTAATTTTATTTGTCATAAATCATCAAAACACACCAGGGGCCTAAATGTAGCCTCATCCTCACCACGCATAGGGCACTCCAAGGTATGCGGTTGTTGTTATAAATTAATGCACCGCGAAAAATCATAGCGGCGGAACCGACAGGGTATTTCAAAAGGTATCGACGAGGAGCGTGAAAATGCACTAAAGGTAATAAGTTGTCAAGGATAACTATGGGTTTGTGGGGAGAGAGAGAAAGTTTCTAAGGCTTCTCTAATAGATCTAGGAATCAAAGATAATTTCAAGATTTTTATTTATTATGGGACAGCATCGAACACTAGCCACAAAAGGGATGAGAAGGGGCTAGGAAGCCTTCGACTCACGGTCCTACAAACACCAACCCGAACGTGGTGGAATAATGGCCGGGCCGTATTTTCTGTCACCGCGGGGCTACCACAAACTATCCATGGGATTGGGTGCAATTCGGTAACCACTAGACTAAGCACCGCCTAATCTAATAATTACTACTCTAGCGTTATAAAGACTAGAGCACTTGATGCAAGCGGGAATCTAATAAATAAAGTAGAAGTAAATGTTGAATGAAAGTAAATAGAGAGCTTAGAATTAATAAATGAAGAACACGGAGATTCGTTGAAGATGAACTAGTTGTCGCAAGATTACAATGTTGATGAAGATCCGACAAGTCGGCTCTTCAACTCTCTCCTCTTCTCTCTCCTTGATCTAATTACAACTAGATGAACTAGTTGAACTAGATGAATGACAACTAGACAACTAGAGGGATCTCTCTTCTAATTGAAACCCTAACGTATCCCTCTCAACTAATGAAAGATAATAATGAGAGATTAAGCTTTTGGAAACGACCACAGGGCGCTATATGTCCTTGGCGATGAACTTTTGACGTTTTGAACTCAAAACTGACCTTCAATCAAACGGTGTAGATATTAAACTCAAAGTCGGGTTGCAAACCAATGTAAAAAGTGAGCATACCATAGGAACACCGAAGAAGAGGCTTCCCAATTTTAAAATTGCCGTGCGCCCGAGGTACTTTTGTGGCCACCTCTCGCTTCCGTCCCCCGGTGTCTTCCGTACCTTCTAGAGTGTTTTTAGTCCATATTTTGGTCGAGTTACTTCCCGGTCAAGTCTTGTCATTGTATGAGATGTATATTCGAACTTTCTCCATTTCTTCCTTTGCATTTATCCGTTAAGTCCCTAGAAAATATATAAATCACCAAAGCTCGTGGAATTATGTTAGCAAAGCCCTAGACTTATGTTGATATTCATTTTTATGCCCTTATTTCATGTTTTAGTTGACTATTAATATTATGCTATAGCGGTGTCAACAAGCTCCCCAAGCTTACCCTTTTGCTAGTCCCAGCAAAGCCAAAACTTAACAATGGATCGGGAGTTGCTACAATACTTTCATGCCTCAAAAAGTACACATGCTTTTAAACAAGAATTTCTCTCAAAAATATATTATTTTAACTTTAAAACTTTCTTTTTATCATGGGGCTTATAGCCTTTACTTGGGTCTTGAGTAATGGAAAGATAGAACAATCAAGTCAAACAATTATGTCTCTCAAGCTCTTAGATCAACTATTATCTACGGAGTTTTTTGCAAAATTTTCAAAATATGAGAATTTTGTGAGGGTCATATATGGTGAAAGTGGCATATGGTGTAAATAAGATGGTGGTAAAATGTGGAAGCCCCATTTCTCTTTTTGCTCCTTTTTGAAACTATCTCCTTTGGATATGTTGTAGAAAAACCCGGGTTGTATACTTTCTTTTTCTCTTTTTGTTTTTCTTTCTTTTTTTCGGAGAGGTGGGTGTTGGCGGTCATTATCGAGTATATTAT
>JADLZK010003862.1:0-27584 GCA_015847255.1 Hyparrhenia diplandra
AATACTTGGTTGTTGATCAGGAGTTGCTACTATGCCGATTACATTTCACAAGTGCCAGGGTTATAATAAGATGTTCTACTAGAGTTTGAATAAAATGGCACATCTTTTTCCCACCCTTTATTTCCTTTCATCGTAAGCGGGGCTTTTTAGCTTTTCTCAAAGTCTTGGGCGGTTGCCAGATAGAACGGTTATAACAGAAATGCTTATCATTCATCCTTTTTGATCAACTTTTTATCCGGGATTTATTTATTTAGATAAAAGTTTTTTTTCCTGAGAAAGTGTGGAGCTGATGTAGAATGTCTAACAGGTGAGGAGGTGAACGCTTCGTCGTGTCGTAGTGGGACCTCATACCTAAACAGGAAACCATCAAATTAACAGCATCCTATTTACTGACCTCTGTTGTGTGCTCTCAAATACAACCCTCTTTGGGTTGGTAGGCATCTTATCAATGCTCCAACCAGACTAGGGACCTGCTGGATCTGCCTTCTGCCCTGGATTACCTGCACCATGTGCAATGTCAGATGGAACAATCGAGAATGAGTGGAGCATGCATAAAGGCTTATTTTAAGCTCACAATTTCTTCCTCATGGTTGTGTTCACTGAAAAATTGATGACACTCATACATAACAGAGCATGCAACAATTAAAATACCAAAAGCGAATTACAGACTGTACAAATCTAGAAGTATTTCATGTTTTCACAAGGCTGTCCACCTTATCTGGAATTATATTACAAAAGTAATCTATCCCCGCATTCAGAACATCACATATCAAATGAAAATTAATTGTAATTGGAGAGATGGCCATCTAACATACGGAATGTGGCATAACAATTGGCAAAATGATCTAGTTCTCAGAATAAAATTGAGAATTAATTATTCCTAAATCATCTTGTGTTCTGCGAGCCTAGAAATTGTTAGTGTCATCAATCATCACCATTCTTCTCATCTACTTCATTATTCTTAAGAGTGTCACCACAAGCACAAGCATGTCATATAGCTCTAGAAAACCAGTGGCATTTGTGTGCATATAAACATTGGTAGGTTTATTGCAATGGAAAAATAAGTCTTTTGGCCAAAAACAAAATGACAATTTAATTAAACAAAGTAAGTCTCTGACCAAGATCACTTAGGTGTTGGACATTACCACAATAGAATATCAGAGGATACCGAAGATATTATTCTTCCTAATTTAAACTTACTAGCCAAATAGCCATCCAATAAAGGACCAGACATGTTTAGAAAGCAATATATATTCAGTTTTGCTAGCTGCGTGATTTTTATTGGAAAAAATTTATATTACACAGAGCATAGCAGACAGATTTTGCAACCTGGGGCGTTTCCTGCTCTTACCTGTTGCTTGTAACTTGATTTGCTTCACATTAATCTCCAAGCTTGACTCATCAACAACCTTTATGCAGCCTTGAATGATACTAGAACATATTAGCCTGAAACAGGGCAAATGTCATGAGGTTGATCACAGCTTAGATAAGTATTTTTTATGATCATGCATATAAAGATTTACAAAATCACTCTAAAGAACAATTTAGTTGCAACTAGCAAATGTGGAAACAGAGCAGTCTGGAAAAAAGAATGTCTGAACAAAAATAAGTATAAATGAATGAGAATGAGAATGTGAAACACAGAACCTTTTAATTGAGGAACCAGAGCCATTTGCGGCATGGACATCCTCTGGTGGCAATAACCGACAATCTAAAACTACAAATAAATAGAATTGCTTTATTATGAAATTATAATCGCACCACAAACAATACAAAATATCAATGCTAAGCTGAATCAACATCTATGGTTGTAAGAAACAATTATAGAGTGCCGATTGAAGTAATAAAGTTGAAAGGGATTTCAAAGCATCATCGGTGTATACTGCTTATCCAAAATAGATGGAAGAAAGAAAAATGAAATCGATAGAGGAACGATTCTTTAATCATGCAAACAATACTCATATATTATGGAACCTAATAGTGAAACCAATGTGATAAAAATTTACTGCTTGGTAAAAGTGATTAAGAGGTAACTGACAGACCGGATGAGTCCAGCTGAGTAAGGCAAGCTTGGCATTCGTCATTTGTGCAACCAACAAGTGGCAGCTCTGCAACCGGGCGCTGCACGTCCAAAAACAGAGCATAAAAAAAGTAAAGATATAACCTATCAATACAGACAAAAATGGCAGTTCCTGGACACTTCTGAACCCATGACTGTCAGTCGAGCTCCAGCAGAGCAAAATTGGAAGCAACAGATTAATTGGATCTACATGACTGAAAATTCTAAATAAATCATACGTAAGTTTGCAAGTGGATCTACATGATTGTAATGCTAATTTATTTGCTACAGATTATTTGATTTAAATAACACTGTCATGTCATCTTCCAAATGCAACCGACCAAGATGTACATTGTAATCTGCAATAGAGCTAAGCATTAAAAGATTTGCAGATAAAAGGATGAGACATCTAGTTGATTTCATAAATATCTTGTGAACACTGTGATCATCAATCCCAAGAAATACGAAACACAATGTGATGAAACTAGCAAACTAAGAGTCAAATATCAAACAAAAATCAAGCTTGCATCTCCAAAAATAGATATCATAATTTTTTTAAAGGAATTTTTTCGAGCACCTAGCATGCAACCAAAATTGATGCACCTCGTCAAGCAGGAACACTTTAGTTCCAAGCCTACAATTTAGAAAATTAAGCTTGGGAATGACTAATACAAATAGCGATTCCTTGCCTGCATAAGAAATTTAGTATCCTCCACATAACCAGCGTGAAGATGGTGGTCAGCTTGCTCTGAGTCTTGCACCCTTGTGACCTGTACAGGTTTACTGCATAAGGTAAGCTGTAAGCATTCATATATGTGTTGTATTATCAGCTGTGGATTAATCTGCTATTTTCATCCCCACACAGCCAAAAAAATAGAAAGCCAACAAAATTGGATTAATCGGGTAGCAGAATTGCCCATTAGATTTTACCATGCAATGCAGAGAGAGCAGAATTGCATTCGAAATAATGCACACAAACAACATAAATTGTTCTGGTCGCTCTGTCCATACGCTGACCATAATCCCAATTTCTCACAGCTCCACAAATTATCCATAAGGGTATATATGTTTAATAAATCATCATTGCAATATGTGTAAGCTGCATGGCACAAATGCACCTAAATGAAACAATCACATGGAGAGAAGATACACCAACTTGCAATGATTATGCTGGACAATTTACCTAGAAATATGAAAGCATACTTTAAATGTCATAGCTGCACAACGGATTTGGGAAAAATTTGCACTGCTGGATGCTATATCCACTTGCGGCAGGGGAAATCAAAACAAACAAGGAGTAAAAGCTGAAATCGGGAAGGGAAATCAGAGGGGAAAGTAAAGGAACTGAATATGTGGATCAGAAGGAGATGCAATATGTGGATCGGATGGAGATGCGATAATAAATAAATAAACATTAAGACAGATCGAGCCAAGGAATGTCACTTTCCGTTCGTACTCGCCAGTGTCGAGCAGTTTGTTGCCGCCGGTGTCGAGAACAGGGCAAGCCAAGCGGAGCACGGACTCGGATCCGGGCGTGAGGAGAGAATAGGGGCGTGCTGGCGCCAGCGGCGAGGACGCCACTGGGGCTGCCGAGGAGTCGGCGTGGAACCCACCTTGGAGGCTGCGGAGGCGAGGAGAGGGGAGGCGAGCCGGGATCCATGCGGCGGAGATGGCGGCGAGCTGTGCTCAGGCGTCCGGAGGGGGAAGCGAGCTGGTCCCAGGCGAGCACGGGAGGTTGCTAATGATGGAACTCGTCCCAGCGGCGGCGACCTGATGGGGTGATGGGAGGATGGCGGTGCAAATTGGATCCGGCGGGAGGCGTGGCGAGAAAGGAGGGACCTGATCGGGTGACGGTGGTAGGGCCGCCGCCCTAGGTTCGGGCGGAGCTTCGCCGGTGCGGGAGGCGTCGGAGGCTGGGTCGGGTCCGGAGGAGGCTGGCCGGGCGAAACCGGGCGGAGCGCGACGCGAGCTGCGGGAAACCGGCGAGACCCCCCACGATCCGGAAATTATGGAATGGAATGGAGAAAAAAACACAATACGAGGCGGCGAGAGGGGAGGGGAACCGGGCCGGGATGGGCCCCCGGGAGCGAGGAACCATCTTGATTGCTGGTTTGGGTCGGGTCCGGAGAGTGGGCTCGGGTAGTGAATATTAATCACTACCCGGGTAATATATAGAATACCTATATATATATATATATATATATATATATATATATATATATATATATATATATATTTTGGAGAGGTGGGCTCTACTCGCCCTAGACTTTTGTCTTTTATTTCCTCTCTTTTCCTTTTCTTTTTTTTTTTTAGAGATGTGGGCTCTACTCGCGCCCGGACACTTGTCTTTTTTCAAACTTATTTTTTCTCTTTTTTTTTAGCATAGCCCATATCATTTCTCTTTTCCTTTCAAAGTAGACTCCCGGATGTCAAGTTTTCTTTTTGGACGAAATCATAGCAAATCCATTTGTACCATATCATACTTGGCAACAACTTAGACTAGATAGAGCTTATGCAACCCACATGAATCAAGTTTTTCAGGATGAGTTTTTTAGACTTAGCCACTAAATCCATACTTTAGAGAAATTCGAATTATAAACTAGGCACGAGGCAAAACACAAGACAGAGCAACTATTCATCATTTCAACAAGGGACTAAGACTAAACATTTTCATAACTCATATGTATAGGAATGGAATTTTTGTCTCCCCCTTTTTTTTTTTAGCATAACTCATCATTTCATAAGATATAAAATATAATCAAAATGTGAGATACACGTTACCTTTCTTGGAGTCCTCCCCAAGCTAGCTCTTTACTTACCTTTCATGGTTGTGCTAGCTTGTGCTTGCAATAATGATTTGAGTTGTGATTGGTCGCGTGGTTGGAGGCTCCCCAAGCTTGTCTTTTGATGTCATCACAAAAACTGGACACGGCCATTATCAAGCATTTTTATACCGCCAACTCAGGTTCATTCCAAGGGAAATAAGCAATCTCATGGTGCATATGCATTTATTTCTAACCTAGTTCCACTTGTATTGTCAAAAACATATTTTGTAGGAACAAAAGTGGAAACTAGTACAAATACGCCCAATCAACAAAGAAAGCGCAAAAACCAGGATTGCGCCTTGTCAAAGGAAGGCCAATAGACCGAAATCGGCAAAAACGGGCCAACGCGCACCTACGTGACGGTGAAACAAAGTGGACCAAAAGGCGGCACGCGAAAGCTTCAGCTCAAAGCGGGCCAAACTTGGGCGGCCGGCCGGCGCGCGGCGGCCGGCGCAGATTTTTCGGCGGATGTTCCCGCCCTTTCTCTGGCGGTTCGGGCGACTTTCAAGCGGCGGTTGCATGCGGTGCAAATTTTTCGTTCCGCCAAGAACATTTCGAAGCAAGGGGAGCCCTCCATTCCCTCCTCCTCTCCACTATATAAAAGAGGCACCCCTCATCATGAAGCATCACATTGATCATCATACACATCATTACACTCCATTCACTCACACACTCCACTCCATCACATTTAGTACACATTGGAGTAGAGGAAAGGAGCCAAGTTAGAAGTAGAAGGGAGTGAGAGAGGAGGAAGTGTGGAGAAGAGGAGTAGCGACCCCCTGCCCCTTGGCGACGGAGTTCGAACTTGTCGGCTCCGTCTCCGCACTTGTACCTCTACGGATCATCCCTCTTGGTTTGAGTAAGAGATCCGTTTTTCTATCTACGACAATTATCTTTGAGTTTAAATTATTACTTTAATTATCGTTCACCGGTTCGATTTGTTTACCATAACGGTAGATGCTCTAGTAGAGGACTCGATGAAGGCGGATGCTCTGGCCAGCGCTAGAGTGCGTGATAAGTAGTGTAGGCGTGGTGTCTAAACTACACGTCACCCTCGTTTACCAATCAGTCCACGGTAGTGAGGTAGGCGGCGGTGGTGGCCCTGTTTCGACCTTAGTATTCCTCCACGTCGGTTGTGCGGTAGTGGAGGGCGGACCCTTCTGGCGGGACCGGGGAGAGCCGGTGGCTACGTGAGCGTATAAGAAAAGTAATTTGGCTTTAGGATAATCATTTGTAGTAGAAACTCACTACCCGATTCACCCTTTCCATCTTCCTCACGGTAGCTAGTCGAGCGACTTAACACCCGTTCCTGTGGAAATCGATACCTGAACACTTAGGGTGAAGTGCTGCGGTATTTCCGTGCGCTTGCGGACTATTACGCTTACGCTAAGAAACACCAACAAGCATTTTCGCGGGCGCCGGCGGGATGGGTTCTAAACCGTTTCTAGTAATTTAAGAAACGCCAACAAGCATTTCCGGGCGCGACGGTTGTCGTTATAGTCCTTGAACCTAGTCTACCGTGTATCCTACATTATCCATTTCCACCCGCCATTAAAACAAAAATCTAAAAAATTATGGAGCACCCAACTATTGCAAAGCATGCGCTCCAAGAGGCGAGCTCTTAGAGCGCCCATCTTCTTGAAGCCCATCACGGCTTCGAGTTATGAGCTCATACGGCCTGCGGCCATGGTTGGGGATCAATCCTTCTCGGGATATGATTACGAAAATCCATACCATCACACGAGGGAGTTTGAGCAACTCGTGCTTGCCTCACCATTGAAGGCATGTCACAAGACACGTTGAGGTGGAAGCTATTCCCTTTCTCGCTTGAAGAGAGCGAAGCGATGGTTCGACCACAGCGTAGGGAAGGTAGCGGTGATTGGGAGGAATTGCGGGCAAAGTTTTGCCAAGCTTTCTTCCCTATATCGAATTGCTTCCCTTCGTCAAGAGATAATCTGCTTCCAACGAGGGGAGAAGGAGTCGTTAGGTGCGGCTGGGGCCTGATTCTCAATTTTAGCAGTGCGGTCGAACTATCCATTCCCGACCATGTCTTTGCCGGCATTTCGGCTAGGTTTGACTAGAGAGTACGCCCTCTGGTTAGACACGGCCGCGGGAGGGTCGTTTACACACAAAACCACGAGAGGAAGGGAAGCCCTTTTGGGCCGAATTCTTGAAAACACCCCTCCTCTAGAACCCATCCGTGTTGAGCCGATGTCCAACGAGGTTTCGTCGCTTCAAGCCGAACCTCTAAAAATACGGACCCGAACCAATGGAGGAACCCCTTACGGGAGACCTCCGGTATATCGAGGGCGTTTTTCTTGAAAATTTCGGAAACACCTCGAGATACGAGTCGGTAAAAAGACCACCAGTTCTGTCACCCCTAGAGAACCTTTGAGCATAGACTCTCTCACGAGAGTCAATCATGGGGTTAACATCTTTCATGAGCGGCGAATGGGTACACGAGAATGAGTCGTCTTACGAAGAAATTCGAATTCGTACTCCTCGTTCCCCATTCAATGCATAATAAAAGAAAACAAGAAAGCGGTTATTGTATAACCCAACCGTGGGCATCAACATCATGTCACAAACTTATGCCCAAACTTATTTTGAGGAAAGAAAGCATTTGGCCCACAATAAAAACTTTTAGAGCTGATATGCGTTCAACTCTCCAAGGGTTGGGGGTTTTACACAATGTTTCTCTTTACCATGAAGGTGTCGGAATGAGCCTTGATTTTCACATCTTTGACATTGAGGATTTCGACATTCTAATTGGCCATCCCTAGAAAAATTATTCGATTTGATCCACCAAACACGGGGAGTTAGATGTCAAATTAGGTAGGGACACGTTCACGCTACCCATACAACAATCCAAAAACACAATAGCTGAACCCCTGTCCCCAATAACAACCATAGAGGTGGTGCCAAAAATACCTTTTGAAACTCTGAAGAATCCTTAGAAAGAGACTCCAAATTCTTCATCGAAGAAATTAGCGAGATAGATGAATTTATCGATCTCCCTAAAAAAGAAGAAAGCGGCACCACCTCCCATTGAGCTAAAAGCCCTTCTGAAGGATTGCGCTATGTTTTTCTAAACAATGATAAAAATGCTCCCGTAATCATCGGTGACAAACTAGCAGGCGAGGAGTCATCAAATTGATTAAAATACTAGAAAAACATAGGGCGGTCTTGGGTATTCATTACATGATCTAAAAGGGATTAGCCCTCTAATTTGCTCTCATCGCATCCTGTTGACCGGAAAAATCACCCTCACGCGAACCACGCGCCGGCTCAATAATGAGATGAGAGAAGTCGTGAAGAAGGAAGTCCTCAAACTTCTTCACGCAAGGGATAATCTATCCGTACCACCACGGCGGCCCAGGTTAGCCCCTGTCGAGGTGGTACCAAGAAAGGGGGCATGGCGGTAATTGGCGCTAAAAATGAATTAATTCCACGGCGTGCCGTCACGAGGGTGGAGAATGTGCATTGATTACCGAAAACTCAATGCGGCAACAAAGAAAGATCACTTTCCGCTCCCCTTCATTGATGAAATGTTGGGGCGGTTAGCAAAACACTCTTTCTTCTGTTTCCTCGATGGGTATTCAGGTTATCACCAAATTCCCATCCACCACGATGATCAAAGCAAGACAACTTTCACATGCCCGTATGGAGCGTGCGGCGTATAGGAGAATGTCGTTCGGGTTGTGTAATGCACCGCATCATTCCAACGGTGCATGATGTCGATATTCTCGAGACATGATTGAAGAAATCATGGAGGTATTCATGGGCGATTTCTCCGTCTATGGAAAAACCTTTGACAAGCTGTCTTGAGAATTTAGATCGAGTCTTGCAGCGATGCCAAGAGAAGGACACAGTACTAAATTGGGAAAAGTGCCATTTCATGGTCGAGAGGGCATCGATCCTTGGACACCTAGTGTCGAGAGAGAGGGATTGAGGTAGATAAAGCAAAAATTGAAGTGATTGAAAAACTACCTCCCCTATGAGCGTGAAAGGAATCCGTAGCTTTCTAGGCCCGCGAGGATTTTATAGGCGGTTCATAAAGATTTCTCACAAACTTCTAGACCGTTAACAAGCCTGCTAGCTAAGGATGTGCCTTTTAAGTTCACCGATGAGTGCATGAAAGCTTTTCTCACCATTAAGAAAGCACTCATCTCGGCGCCAATCATCCAACCACGGATTGGTATTTGCCTTTTGAAATCATGTGTGATGCTAGTGATTACGCCGTTGGTGCGGTCCTTGGCCAAACCAAAGATAAAAAGCATCACGCGATTGCCTATGCCCGACAAAACACTAAATGGAGCTCAATTAAATTACGCCACAAGCGAAAAAGAGCTCATGGGGCTGTAGTGTTTGCTATCGATAAGTTTAGGTCTTACTTAGTGGGATCCAAAGTAATTGTCTACTTGATCATCTTTGCATTGAAATACTTGCTCACTAAGAAAGGCGCTAAACCCAGATTAATAAGATGGATTCTCTTACTCCAAGAATTTGATTTAGAAATTAAAGACAAGAAAGGAGTAGAGAAACACGTTGCGGATCATTTGTCGCGTTTGCAATTCACTAACATGCGGGGAGTTACCGATCAAGCGATTTCCTCGCGATGACATGCTCCTCAAGGTGGAGGGCGTAACCCCATGGTATCGAGACATTGTGAATTACATGGTTTGAGGGTTACGTACCACCCGGCGAATCAGGCACAAGTTGCAAGTTGAGAGTCGCCGCCACGTGGGATGATCCGTACCTATACTGAGTATGGCGGCGGCATGCTAAGGAGATGTGTACCCACCCGAGAGAGGGACGACAAATCATTGAAAAATGCCATGCGGCCCGTCACGGGAGGCCATTATGGAGTACATCGCACTCAAGCCAAGATTTGGCAGTGTGGATTCTTCGGCCCAAGAATTAACCAGACACAAGGGAATTCATCCAGAAGATGCCAAAAGTGTCAGCTGCAAGGAGGAATCACATCAAGAAATGCAATGCCCCTCAACTACAATCTCCAAGTGGAAGTCTTCGATGTTTGGGGTATTGACTTCATGGGACCTTTCCCAAAGTCCCATGATAGTGAAAGTACATCCTCATCTTGATCGACTACGTGTCCAAGTGGGTCGAAGCTCGGCATGCCACTGCCGCGATGCCAAACATGCGGAAAAATGTTCCATGAGATCATTTTTCCAAGGTTTGGAACACCAAGGATGGTCATAAGTGATGGAGGATCACACTTCATAGGCAGATCCTTTCGAGCTTTCTTACGAGAGCTGGGATCTAAGCACAATATAGCCACACCTTACCATCCTCAAACAAGCGGCCAAGCAGAAACATCGAACAAGCAAATCAAGAACATTCTGCAGAAAACCGTCAATGCAATGGGGAAGGGCTGGAAAGACAAGCTCCCTGATGCACTCCGGGCATACAGGACAGCTTATAAGACCCCCATTGACATGACACCATTCAAGCGGTCTATGGAAAAAGTTGTCACTTGCCGGTAGAACTTCGAACATCGAGCCTCTTGGGCAATCAAGACATGGAACATGGACCTTAAGCTAGCCGGGAAAAATAGACAAAAGCAGTTAACCAGAGCTAGAGGAATGGAGGAGAAGGCGTATCACAGTGCCAAGCTATACAAAGAAAGAACAAAAAGATGGCACGACCACCGAATCCAACAGAAAACTTTCCACGAAGGAGACAAGGTATTACTCTTTAACTCTCGTGTGAAGCTATTCGGTGGAGGAAGGCTGCGAAGCAAATGGAAGGGGCCATACACCGTCGTCGGCGTCGCACCTCATGGCGCAATCACCATCACCACGATTCGGGTAATTTATCAAAGGTAAATGGCCAACGTTTAAAAGTTTTCCTTGAGCCTTCTCCAAATAAATATATATAGAAAATAATGTTGGTAGATTTTGAACAATATAAAAATAATTCCATAATTGCTACCAACATATTGGAAAGAAAACACAATAAAACTATTAAATAAAAAAAAAAGCACATAACTTTTTCTTTTTCCCTTTTTTTTTTCTTTTTTTAATAAAGAAAACATCGCCTAAAGCTGGGGGTTTTCCCCGTTGCACCACTATAGCAAAAGAGTTCAGATAAGATAATGATCATGGGAAAAAGTCGTGCGCAAAGGCACTTGGCTATTTTGCGGCGGCGGCGGCGGCGGGGCGGGCGCCCGCCCGCTTTTGCGGCCCCCGTGCCTCTGTTTTCTCACATGGATTAATCCCGGCGATCCTATCCCAACCCCCTGTGGTGCACGGTCACGGTTCGGCGCAAAAACTCTATAAATTGAACCCCAAGCTTCTCATGGAAAATCACACCAAAACCATCTCTTCTCCCTCATCCTTACTTGCTCAACTTTGTCCATGGGAAACAACAAAGCTTTATACCTCGCCTTAGGACTAGACATTGAGCCATTCTAAGAAAACCCGGAAGAAATAGATGAAGCCATGTTAGTGTCGGCTCAACCTTTGGCAATCTTACCACCTATCAAAACTCGAGGCCATCCTTCCCAATCAAGAACAAGGGTTCACCTAACATGAATGGATCCCTAAACCTCCCAGAAACAGCAAACCCAACGCAAAACTCATCTCCAGGAAGCTGTCATCCAAATCAACCACGACTTCCGCTCAAATAAAACCACCGATAGGAAAAACTGTAGGAAAAACTACCCTCAAAAAGCCAGCACACATAGTCAAAAGGATCAGGCCACCACTAGGGAGCCCTCCTATTAGGGGACAGCCTCATGGCTTTTTCAGTGATAGTGAGGAGGAAAAACCTAAGAAGAAAATTACACTTGCAATGGTCAACACAAGGATCGGACACCTACACACAAGGATAGAAAGAATCCATAACGAAGTAGCTATAGCAAAATTAGAAGTGAAAAATCTAGAGGATTTTACGACTATGCGGGTGGGTTTAATGAGAAATTAGACCGTCTAGCGAGAAAAAATAAAAAGGATTCAAAATTACTTGATTATTTCAGTTTGTTTGAATTCTTCATGTTTTTTATTTCCATTCATTTACTTTGTAATTTCGAAGTTCAATAAAGTTTGTCTTTGAATATTTTTACGTACACTTGTTTCTCTATAAATTTTTACTGTTAACTTCTATAAAAAGAAACAAGTGTGGGGAGATAAAATTCACTTGTCAACTTAAAAACTTAGACAAACTTTATCTTTCTTTGTCAATCATTTAGAAAAAAGAAAACCACACGTTATTTGAACTTTTATGCTTTGAGAGATAGCATGATTACTTGAATTTCTCTTTCTGTACAAATAAGACTTGGGTTACCAAATAAGACTTGGGTTATATATATATATATATATATATATATATATATATATATATATATATATATATATATATATATATATATATATATATCATGTTCCCAGGATAATCAAAACCTGAATTAGTAACAAATAGCTACTTCCTTATTCATTGAATCTTGTCAAATTCAAAAGATTAAATGTTGAGGAAGTTTCATAATCCCAAGATCAAAACATTGTGCACAAATAAATTGGTAATCTAAATTATGATGAACCCTTTATGCTTCAAAAGGGCATGGGCTATGCTAGAAATGGGCACATGCCCCCATATAAAAACAATGGATGCGTCGATGCCCGCCTATCTATAAAAAAAAAAAGAGAGAAGAAATAATGGACAAGTGTCCGAGGGAAGAGTAGAGCCCACTTCTCCAAAAAAAAAGAGAGAAGAAATAACGGATAAGTGTCAGAGGGCGAGAAGAGCCCAAAAAAAAAAAAAAAAAAAAGCGGCAAGCCCATGACTCTTTGAAAGCAAAGAGGCATCATAGCTAAAAAGAAACATTTCTCATATGCACATCTTTGATCTAGGAATATGACACTTCCTCCATTAAATCTAGAATTTGACTTGACATTTCATACAAGGAAGTAAGCAATTTTGTTAGTACTCTCAAGTTTGATTAGAACCGGGGAACATAACAACAAATTCTTTTCAAATTTTGAAAAAGCAACCAAGTCTATTTGTGCGAGTGTAAGTAGAAAGAAAAAAGAACTCTGCTTATCTCCATCGCATGATCGTTTAAGATAATGTGGTAGAACATTTTTTTGATATTGACAAAAGGAAAGCGACCTTACGAAACCCCTAAAAAGTTCAACTTTACTCAAGGGCGAGTAAAAGCCAAGTGTGGGGAGTTGTTGGCGGCCATTATCAAGCATTTTATACCGCCAACTCAGGTTCATTCTAAAGGGAAATAAGCAATCTCATGGTGCATATGCATTTATTTCTAACCTAGTTCCACTTGTATTGTCAAAAACATATTTTGTAGGAACAAAAGTGGAAACTAGTACAAATACGCCCAATCAACAAAGCGCAAAACCAGGATTGCGCCTTGTCAAAGGGAAGGCCAACGAGACCGAAATCGGCGAAAGCAGACCCAGCGCACCTACGTGGACGGTGAAACAAAGTGGACCAAAAGGCGGCACACGAAAGCTTTGGCTCAAGCCGGGCCAAACTTGGGCGGCCGCCCCGCTGCGGCGTATGCGCATGATTTTTCGGTGGATGTTCCCGCCCTTTCTCTGGCGGTTGGGCGACTTTCAAGCGGCGGTTGCATGCGGTGCAAATTTTTCGTTCCGCCAAGAACATTTCGAAGCAAGGGGAGCCCTCCATTCCCTCCTCCTCTCCACTATATAAAGAGAGGCACCCCTCATCATGAAGCATCACATTGATCATCATACACATCATTACACTCCATTCACTCACACACTCCACTCCATCACATTTAGTACACATTGGAGTAGAGGAAAGGAGCCAAGTTAGAAGTAGAAGGGAGTGAGAGAGGAGGAAGTGTGGAGAAGAGGAGTAGCGACCCCTACTTGAGGCGACGGAGTTCGAACTTATCGGCTCCGTCTCGCACTTGTACCTCTACGGATCATCCTCTTGGTTTGAGTAAGAGATCCGTTTTTCTATCTGACAATTATCTTTGAGTTTAAATTATTACTTTAATTATACGTTCACGGTTAGATTTGTTTACCATAACGGTAGATGCTCTAGTAGAGGACTCGATGAAGGCGGATGCTCTGGCCAACGCTAGAGTGCGTGATAAGTAGTGTAGGCGTGGTGTCTAAACTACACGTCACCCTCGTTTACCAATCAGTCCACGGTAGTGAGGTAGGCGGTGGTGACAGACCCCTGTTCGACCTTAGTATTCCTCCACGTCGGTTGTGCGGTAGTGCGGAGGCGGACCCTTCTGGCGAGACGAGGGGGAGAGCCGGTGGCTACGTGAGCGTATAAGAAAAGAAGTAATTTGGCTTTAGGATAATCCGCTATAGTAGAAACTCACTACCCAGTTCACCCTTTCCATCTTCCTCACGGTAGCTAGTCGAGCGACTTAACACCCGTTCCTGTGGAAATCGATACCTGAACACTTAGGGTGAAGTGCTACAACTTGTATTTCCGTGCGCTTGCGGACTATTATAACCTAAGCACCATGCTCAATGGAAAAAAGATCTATGGATGTAACTTCGTCTTGTGCGCATGCTTAAAAACACCCAAACGAGCATATGGCGTAAACATGAGAAGCATGAATTTAAAAGAGCTTTATGGAGGCAATTATGAGTATGAGGGTTGGTGAACTTTACCTTTGCATACACGAGTATAAGTGCCGGCGGCATAAGTGGATGGGGCATCAAAGTTGTTCTTTGCGGTTTGCATGATGGCCTGCCCAGGTGCATCTCAAGGCTAGGCCATGTACACACACTTAGTGTGTACGGACCATGGGCCTTGATGGTAGCCACAAAGGATGTGAGACAAGCCCTTCTTGCTTATTGAAGCAATGAAGGGTGGAGTCGGCGGCACATTATCTTGACCAACACTCTCTTCTCTCTCTTTTTTTTCTATCTCTTTATTTTTTTTTTTCAATAACATTTTTTCTATATTTTTTTTTTTTTTTTTTCAGCAAGGTAGGGCTGACATCATCTTTTATTCACCCTCTTTTTTTTTGTATGATCCTTGGTGGATGGAACTTGGGATTGTCACCATCTTCCCCACACTTAGACTTTTTGTGTAAAAGTCAAGTGTGCAAGGATCAGGTCTCCTCTTGAGCATGTTCCATCACCCATGAACATCATAATTTTTTTTTTTTTGGTGATGAAGCCCTCATGTTCTCGGCGTCGCATGCCTCTTTGTTCTTCTTAATCGATCTCCACCGAAATGGTTAGCGACAAGAATACCCGAAGGTGCATACTAACTTGATAACATGTCCTTGCTTTTTATTAATAAGAAGAGAGAAAGACTTTTTTTTTTGATAGTCCGGGGTATCTCGGCGGATTGCTTGAGTTATGGTCATAAGCTTGACCGGTGGGAAAACATCTGCGGTGATGGTGGTGAAGTTCCCGGTTTCACCACTAAGAATTTAGCATTACGCTCAAGCTACAAGATTAGCGTCATCATGCTACTACGAGACTTGCAACCATTCTCTTAAAAGGTTTACAAAGAGAACCAAGAGATGGTTGTGATCTTCGTCAGCACTCGGCTAGAAGCAAGACAAACTCAAGAAGACCCAAAGGTGAGCATGTAGGAAGTCTCAATTGACAACTTGTTATGCTCGAAAACAGATTTCCACTTGGTCTCAAGAGTTGTCGCCGTGCATGTCCGTGGCACATGAGGGTTTTTCTCCTCAAAAGGCTGTGTTATGAAGGACGAACGTTGAATCTTGACCATTGTCAAGAACAACGTCTTATCGACCAAAGGGACATGACTTGTGTTCGTGTGAGGGCGGCAGTGCCGTTTCACTAAGATGCGAGAAGCAACTTGGGTGAAGCGAATAGAGTTATGATGAACCGCCTCCTCGAGCGGGTTTTGGTTGGGAAGATGCTTTGCCTTTGGGGTGTCTAGGTGTGAGAGGCGGAAGCAATCTTTCCCAACTTCTCATCATAGCTCCCTTCTATAGGTTTTTCGTGAAAAAGGGGTTTTTTTTAGAGGGTAGCCTATGAGAAGATTGAATCCAAGGATGGGATAGATATGGAGGTCTAAGTGCCCCTCAGGTTACGAGGTTCTTTCGACATCCTTGAATTCAATCACGAACTCCGAAGGATAAAGCATTCCTTCCTTCGGTGTTCATGGTTGAGGGAGAGGGCTCAACGGTCGGTTCCAATGATGGTAAGGGTAAGGGTTCGACTGATGAGGGCTCCTCAAAGCTTGACATGCCCTTGTTGTGGAGGAGGATAGGATCTACAACGGGAGAAACAAGCTTCTCTAGGATGTGTTCAAGGATTTTCCTATGTTCCGTTGTAGGTTACGTGTAAATGACCCTCCAGCGGTCATGTCAAGGCATAGGGCAACATCTATGTCAAGACCCGAACAAAAGATATGCAAAAGCACACTATCGAGGGAAATGACAAGTCTAGGCCAACATGTATAAACATTATAAACCCGGCCTCGGCTGCACCTATGGACTCCTTCTCATCCTACTTGAGATCGAGGATTGTCCTTGGTAGGCATTGATGGGGAAGAATGCTAGACAAAAATTGTCTTTGAGTTCTTCTCAATCCCCATTCAAACTTCCCTACGACAATAGTGTACTATTGTTTTGCTTTCCCTATGAGGGAGAGCGAGAATCAAATTCCACATGAGAATTTCTTGGATCATGCCGGAATGCTTTGAGGCATGATCATAATTCCTCGAAATCTTGTAGGTGGCAACATAGATTTTCAAAATGGTCATCGAGAGATGGAGTGCCCGAACCAAAAGTTTTTTTTTTTTTTAAATTAGGGTGAGTTCATAGCCGGATGAAAGTTTTGGTTTTGAAAAAGATTGTGGCTCTGTGAACTCCCCGTTGAAGCGAAGGTTTTTGAAATGGATTTGGCTTCATTTTGAAAAAGAAAAATAAATAACTTTTTTTTGTTTTTGGATACAACACACGGGTGCTCTAGGCTCGAGAGAGAATTACAACTACCGTTCCCCGGCAGCGGCCCGTAAATGCTTGTTGACGTTTCTTAACATTATGCGAAAGAATCCGCAAGCGCACGGAATTGTCGTTATAGCATTTCACCCGGAAGTATTCGAGGGTATCGTATTTCCACGAGGCGGTTTGTGTGACTTCTCTCTCGAGCAGAGAGTCACCCTAGGATAACTATGGGTGGGTGGTATCTTTATGGCTCAAACTCTCTAGCGGGGATCACTTGGTCATTATGTCCTCGCCGGGCACCGGCCCACGCCCAAGGGCGGTGTCAGGCAATTGCACTGCGCCACACCCGAGCGTGGGGGATTACAAAGGGGACGGACAAGGTTGTCACAACCCGACCGCCTACCCCCTCAACCGCGGGATGCGCCACAAAAGATAGAAAACCCTTAGTCTAGACACCACGTCTACACTAGTGATTATTACTCGGCGTGTTAACAAGGCTTACCCGTCCCAGGGGTCCTTCTGAGAACCGCCCGAAGGAGCGACTATCAATCCCGCAAGTCCAAAACAGCTAGATAATATGCTTAAGAGTAATAAGCGAAAGGGACACAACCATTCTTACCCAAATGATTAGAAGGTTGTAGAGGTACAAAGCGTGGCGGGTGCCGCAAGTCCGGCACTCCGATCCACCCGAGATCCGTAATGCAGGGGTACACGGGACTCCATAGAGAAGAGGCCAAGCCCTCTTCTAGCCTTCCCTCTCTCACTCTCCATTAGAACTAAGAGGAAGAAGAATAAGAATAGGAGTGGGACTTCTTCCTCTCTTCTACATTGTGGCTCCTCCTTGTGTTGTGTGGAATTGGTGTGTGTTGAGAGAGGAAGAGGGGGCCTACTTATACACTTGGAGGAGGGGTCTAAGTGCTAAATTACATCAAAACCGACACAGTAATCCTTCCTAATCGGACCAAACCGACCATCCACGTCGGTAACCCCCATAAAGGCAGGTTCATGAACCGCCTCCCGGCTGGGCGAAACCGCCTCGAGGAGGGGTGCGACCGCACCGCAGTGGTGCTGGCAGCACCCCCCTGGGCTTCGGCTTTGGCCCGGGCCTCCGGTGGTGGGCTTCCTTCGTCTTGAAAAGTTATGGGCGGGCTTGGCTCGGCCCAATTTTGATGTTTTGGGTCGATTTGCTCTGGGCTTGTATTTTTGCAATAAGGCTTCCTTCCGGATGGCGTACTACAGTCGATTTTCCACTTGTTTTTATTATAAATCTGCAAAATAAAATACTAGACACTACAAGTGGAATTTTATTAGTGATAAATGCATATGAGTATAAAAAGGTATAGTTTTACTCCTTTATGGTAGTAAGTTGACGGGGAAAAAAATATGTCGTTAGTGACCGTCAACAAGGGCCACGTCACCCGTTAACCCGCTAGCCGTTAGATCAAGCCAACGAGCAATGTGAACCATTCGATGCGGGTTAGCGGGCCTCTCATCCGTTCAGCCATCAACCTGGGAGAGTCGCGAATCTCGCGAACCACTTTCGCGGGCGACTCAAAGACCGCACGCCGCACCTCCTGTTGGGAATATGCCCTAGAGATAATCATAGAGATGATTGTATCGCGTTGTATCCATGATATATTATGTGTTCATGAATATCCATTAAAGACAACTTGTATCGATTGGCAATTATGTGAATTGTTTGTGAAACTCCTTTACTTGTATGGTTATTCTATAATTGTCCTCGGTCGGAGTTCATGTGAGAACACACATGAATATTAGATCAACACACGTATTAGTTGATGACTATGTTTCACAAGTCATGGACATAGAGATGTCAAACTAATAGTGTGGGCACATGTATGACATGGATTTGGATTGACCCAACATGAGATGTTATTATCTCTATACACATCATATACGTTAAGTCCTTAGACCCGAGATTGTCGTATGCACTCAAGATGTGAAACGACCTACTTAGAGACTATCAAACGCTACTCGTGAATCGGGTAGTTATAAAGGTGGTCTTCGGGTTTGTCAAGAAGCATACCGTGAGGCGTAGTCAATCAAGATGGAATTTGCCCTCTCCATGTGAGAGAGATATCACTAGACCACTCGAATGATTTGATCATAAAATGCATAGCCGTGCTTGGGTTAAGTGTTAACATACGAGGTGGATCAAATATCGTGAGGCAAAGGGAATAACATGTATGTGAGTTTTTGTGGTGGTTCGTCGATATGATCATTGGCGTGCGCATGGGAGTTGACACGTCTTGTTAGAGGCATTTGTCAACTATTGGTCGAGTAGGAGTACTGGGGCCATGTCTATGTGTGCGTGAGCCCAAAGGGTCGCACGCTTATGGGGAAGGAGGTCTAATTCGGATGTGATCCAATTAGAGCGAGGCTTAGGGGTTACTAATGGACCTCCGGTTCGAGGCACTGTTAGGAACGCCTATATTAGAGAGGTCGGCGCGGGGCGAGGTTTTCTCCATGCCACTTTGGCAGCCGCCGCGCCACGCCCACGCCTCTTGCTCCTCGCGGACCTAGCGGTCCGGAGGCGCGACGCTTCCCGCCTATACGTGTGGGAACCTCGGAGGTGCTGCCGCCACGGAGCACAAGGACGAACCGCACAAGGACGGACATGAGTAATCGCTGCACGGCGCACTGCTGCGGACGCGCACATCTACGTCAGAGAAGGCGTCTCCGCCGCACTGCTGGCGTCTAGTGGTAATCCCATGATCTATAACTAGCAATAGTTCCGGCATATGGGGTAAAAATTTTTGTTTTCCGGCTAGCGAAGCGTCCCCATATTCCTTCGGTGGTATCGAGCCGTAGCGCCTCGTTATAGATTCGGATGTATGCATATGGTGATATGCGCGGTTGTAGATGAGTCTGTTCACGGGTTCGTGATCTTGCTATGCTGGTCTTGTTCGATCTACTCCTACCGGTCGGAATTCCACCATCGGAGTTAAGTGATACATGTAAACCTAGTCATGGCGAGTTAGAGATCAATGAGATTGATTGAATCGAACCTAGGTCATGGTCGGGCGCATATATGATGCGCGGCCGGCGGTGGGCGATTTGATCTTCTACCGACTATCGGTCGCGCCGAAAAAGTCTTTGTTCAAGAAAAAGCAGCCATAACTTTTGCATACGACCTCGGATTGAGACGAACTCTAAACGAAAATCATAGAGAACGAAAAGTTACATCCGATGGTGATGAATAAAGTCAGTTTTGAAGATTTTAAAATTGCAAAAAACAGCTCAGAAAATGGTGTTTTTCGGCGTTTTAAGTTTAGACGAAAACGACTAATCTGTTTTGCGAGGGTTTATGTGACCGGTATGGCCTTTAAGTGTATGTGATGCATGTATGTAATTAATTTATGACTTGCATGTCGTGAGGATGACAATATGGCTGGAGCCACTTATATATTGTCTCATTAATGTAATGGCTGCGTGCCAAATTGTGATGATCGCGACATTGTAATGACTATTACTATCTCAGCGCTAGTATAGACTAGTCTTGGCGATTCATCACGGAGGATGGCATACATGGATCATGGAGATGGTGGTCATCATGATGAACAGTTCAATGGAGATGGAGATCCCCAAAGAGTTATTTGGCCATACCAAGTCACAGCTATTTAATGTCATTCTTATTATGTTCTACTTTCACGTGCGATTATGTTTTTGTCTACATACGATAGTGAAGTAGAAACGATCCCCAAGCAATGTTTAAGTTACAATGCTCCCCAAAACTTTGCAATCGTCTCGTGTCTTGTACAATTCGTGGTGGGTCTATGAAATTAGGGTGCCACTAGTTTTCCTTGACTAGACAGATTTGTATCGGATACTTACTACGGAAGGTTTGGTTGCTTGAATAAGGTCATCCTAACGGTTAGGGACTTTGGAGCATAGCAGGTTGGGCGTTTAGCATAGAGATGCTACCCAACAACAAGAGTCATATGAGATATGATTAGCAAAGAGTAAACACCGATCTACCATGTCTTCTAGCGGTGATGCTAAAGCTCACTAGTAGACTTATTAGCTGTGGGTCTTGAATCAGTAAGTTTCAATTGAGGGATATTGATTTTAGTGGGAGTAGATTTTGTTATTTACTCTATCTTGGATACATTGTCTTAGTATTTTTTGCATTATTTTGTTGTAGATAAATGGCGCCTAGCAATCAACCATTTACTTTGCGTTCAGTTCTTGAGAAAGATAAGTTGAATGGAACGAATTATGCGGATTGGATCCGCAACCTAAGAATTGTTCTTAGGGTGAGAAAAAGGAAGATGTTCTAGACAACCCCTTACTAGAAGAGCACTGGCGATAATGGACTGTTCTTTGAGAAAAACTCTTACAAGAAAGCATGTGATCTTTGAGCTTGAAGTGAGTTGCCTTATGCTTGCTTGTATGGAACGTCTGCGGATGCGATTCGATAACAATCATCGCGACACACAATATGATCGTGGCACTTGAGGATATGTTCCAAACTCAAACCCGAGGACCGAAAGGTTCAATGTCTTTAAGGCTCTTGTTGAGAGCAAGCTAGCAGAGGGCGTACTTAAAGAGGGCCACACGTAATCAAAATGGTTGGTTACACTCAGAGATTGGAGAAGCTAGGCTTTCCCAATTGGCCCGGGGAGTTGGCTGCGATTTCATTCTCGCGTCTCTTCCGCCTAGCTATGGAAACTTCATCTCGAACTACCATATGCACGGGCGGAAGAAAGGCTTGGCTGAATTTTGTGGCATGCTTAAGGCGGTAGAGGCGACATCAAGAAAGGCCGCGTAGCCATGTGATGGCCGGTCTAAAACAAGCTGAATTTTTAAGAAAAAGGGCAATCCTTATTGGAAGAAAAGAAGGAAAAGGCTAAAGGTGAGACCTCTAAGCCAAAGCCATCCATCGAGCCCTAAGGTACGGACCAGCTTTGCTAATGCTGAGTGCTTTCATTGTCATGGGAAAGGTCCTTGGAAAAGCGCATTTGTACTTAGCATCAAGAAGGATAGCGGTGGTAAAGGTACTCTGGCGCTTGTACACTCGTTGTTTATGTTACGGACATATTCCTCGGTTGATTCTTATATGAATTCTTGGGTATTTGATACCGGATTGGTTGCTCATATTTGCAATCTGATGCGAGGGAATGATAAGAAGTAGAAGCGTTGGAAAGGGGAGAAGTTGACTTCAGCGTGGGCAATAATGCAAGAGTTCTTTGCTTTGAGCGTCGGGGACGATGCAACTCCACCTCCGTCGGGATTTATTTTGGAATTGAATAATTGTTATTTTGTTCCAAGTTTAAGTCAAAACATTGTGTCACCTTCATGTTTGATGAAGGATGGTTATTCATTTGCGAAAGTGAAGTAATGGTTGTGTGATCTCTAAAAATGGCATGTTTGTGGCTTACGCATCCATTGTGAATGGGTTATTTATTTTAAATCTTGATGAGGCACCTATTTGTAATATTAATGCTAAAAAGGCCTCATTTGAATGAGTTAAGTCCAACCTATATGTGGCATTGTCGTTTTAGTGTCGATGTTTTTCTGACGGTGAGCCCCCCCACGGGGTGAAAATAGGCGATTTGTTAGGGCCTCTACGTAACACGGAGCCGGCGGTTTGTTCTTGCGCGGTGACATGGAGGCGGGGTTTTTATGCGGTTCGGGCCCTCGATCGGGGGGTCAGTAAAGACCTTTAAATCCGGTCGGCGTGAGCTTTTTTTTTGATTGATGGGGTTAAGGGGGAATCGGCTATGAAGTTTACAAAGACTTGTTCGTAGCCAAGCTCGTGTATTCATATGATCGCTCCCCTCACGAGGTGTTCCTTGGCAGCGCCTTTTACGGTCCAAGGGGCCAAGGAACTTCGCTATGATCCTAGTCGGGATCACAGAGGGGTTGTGGTAAGAGGAACCGAACACCCAAACCCTTTCAAGGTAACCTCGACTAGTGTTCTATCCTAGTTACAACGAAAGTCACCGTAGCTATGCTTCCATTGCCTTCGGGAGTTGTTTGTGGTCGCAGTTTGGATAGAACCCCTGCGTACAACTCGGTAGAGTTCTTTGGTGATCCTGTATCCACATTTAGGTCATATAAGTGAAAATCGCATGAAGAGGCTCCATTTTGAATCATACGAGACATGTGAGGCTTGCCTTCTAGGCAAAATGACCAAGGCGCCTTTCACAGGTTTTCCGAGAGGGGCAGCAGACTTGTTGGAACTTGTACATCTTACCGATGTATGCGGACCAATGAGTACGACAGCTAGAGGCGGATTCCAATACTTCATTACATTCACTGATGATTTTAATAGATATGGATATGTCTACTTAATGAAACATAAGTCTGAGACATTTGAAAAGTTCAAGGATTTTCAGAATGAAGTAGAGAATCAACGTGGCAAGAAAATTAAGGCTTTGCTATCTAATCATGGAGGCGAATATTTGAGCCACAAATTTAGCAATCATCTAAAGAGTTGCGGAATTGTTCCACGACTTTACGCCGCTGGAACACCTCGGAGAAACAAGGTGTCCGGCGACGTGTCGGACTTTGTTGGACATGGTTGGGTCAATGATGAGCAGTCGGACCTACCTTTTATCATTTTGGGGATGCGGCTCTAGAAACGAGAAACTTTCACATTAAATAGGATGCCATCTAAACCGTAGTTAAGACACCATATGAGATGTGGATTTGGTAAGAGTCCCGTTTGTCTTTTCTAAAGTTTTGGGGTTGTGAAGTTTATGTCAAACGACTTCGGTCCAAATAAACTAACACCCAAATGGACAAGTGCTTATGCGTGGGATACCCAAAGGAAACTTTAGGGTATTACTTTTACAACCGATCGAGGGCAAAAGTGTTTGTTGCTCAAACAAGATGTTTTCTTAGAGAAAGAGTTTCTCAAAAGAGACAAGAGTGGACAAAAGGTGTATCTTGAAGAAGTTCAAGATGAGCCTATAGGTCAAGACTCTCACGAAAGTGATGCTAATGTAGCGAGTAACAAGTTGAGATACTGTGGCAAAGGAAACACCGCCACAACCACGAAGACCAAAGAAGAATCCGTGAGTTGCGTGGGGATTTGTTATTGTTAGGCGATAATCTGAACACGGGTGACATATCGCGGAAGTTATGATGGGCCCGATTCGAGAATGGCAAAGTCTTGCGCCACTACTTCTGCCGCGCCGTTCGCCCTCGGTTTACTTGCGTCCTCGCCGCACATTTCTTCATCATGGTGAAGAGCTCTTCCTCCAAGAGCCTTACGCGAGGGGAAGATGGGAGATGGTTCCCGTGTGGAGGCGGCCATGAAGGTTTGTAGGAGTCCTCCGTCCAACCCGGAGACCTTGAGGATCTTGGCGGCGCCGGCTTCTCCCTCCTCGAGTCTCTCCGGTTGGAGGCTCCCCACCCGGCCATCGTCTTCACGCTCCTGGCCCTCTTGAGGTTGTCCTTTTCTCTCCTTTGTCCAATTTGGTCTTTGTTTGCTCGCTTCGGATTTCTTCCATGAGTTTTCGCGGTCCTATTCGATTGCTCTTTCTCATCTTGCCCCAATGGGGTTCTTCTTCTTTCCATCTTTGTTCATGCCTGTGAGACCTTCATAGGCATTCCTCCTTCTTTGAAGCTCTTTATTTATTTCTTCCGCCGTCATGGAGGCGACCTTTCCCTCTCTTGGATGTGTTTCCATCGGGCTCGCCCGGAGGTCGAAAGGGTGCTTTCTTTGAGTATGAGCTCCACGATTACGCTTTTTCGGTTTGGCGTTTTGGGTGGTTTTATGTGAATAATCCTCCTCCTACCTTGATGGATCATGACTTCGATGAGTTCTGTTGATCCTGAGAGTCTAAAGGTTTGACTCCTGGATGAGTCCGAGGTTTCTTTGAGTTCGTCAACGCGTCAAGATCTTGAAGCGGGGTGGCCTTAGTGGTGCTAGGATGGTTGCCAATTTTCTTCGTCGTCGAAGTTCAACCTTTGATGGCGAGGGAGGCGCCATTGAAAGTACTCGGGCCTCGCAGGATCCCTCTCGTGTTGCCGCGGTGATGCCTGCAATTGCCTCGAGGAGGGAGTTGATGGTATCCTTCGCACCTTCTTTGAAGGATGTCGATGACTCCGATTCGGGTTGTTGAGTAATTCTCGTACGACAATCCTCCTCAATTTGTGAGTTCTTTTTTCTTTCTTTGTGATGTATTTATACGTTTAGGGTTCTTTTCGACTCTTACATTATTTTTCGGCATCTTGGCGGAACTACTCACGAGGGCTGTGGTATTAGATGCTTTAGCGCTTTGTTGTCTCTGTTGTTGTGAGTCGAATCCCTTCGGCATCGATATTGGGGGTGCCGTATGTTCCTTTACTCGGATCCGCGGTACTTTGCCCATATAGGTGTGCGGCGTGGGCGTTGAAAAAGCCCTTTATGGCGCAATTGTGACTCGAAGAGGACCCGCTCTTACGCTTCTCGGGGCTTCTTTCGGAGCCCACGGGTAATATACTTATAGGTGAGGGGTTGATCTTCTATCAATCCCTTTCTTTTTTCCATATAAAGTGACTGTTTCTCACATTTTTTTCGGATGGGGCCCGGCGTTTGCTTTTTGAGCAGCGCGAGGGAGGCGGTGGAGTCTCTGCCCGAAGATCGGAGTTCTTGTCTTCACTCTCGATTGCCGGTGTTCTTGTTGGTCTTGTAGCCTTAATGTGCTTAATCTGCGGTTTGCCGCCTCAGCCAGGTTGGGCCTTCCGGGATTCTCTCGCCAAGTTCCTGATTTGGTCGTTGAAGAGAAACCTCCTTCTTCTCGGGTTGCCCCCTCCCCCCCCCGTCCGCGTCTTTCCTTTGGGTGAGTACTCTTGTTAAGTAGTTCTTCTTCTCCATCGATTTTGAGGATTCTCATGTGGTTGGGGTTGTTTTGGGCGCCATACGTGAAGTTTCTTTGAAATTACTTCTGAAGTTCTTTTCCGATGCGTCTCCGGCCGGGTGGTGGAGTCCTCTTCTTCGACCTCCTGTTCGCGGAGTTCTTTCTGGATCCTCCCCTCGGGATCCTTCTCTTTCGACCGAGAGGGCTCTAGCGGGGACTCGATGTTTGAAGTTTGATCTTGCTTCTCTCGTTCTTTGCTTTGTCCGGTATGCCCTGGATGCCGGGCCTTCTACGCTGATCAATGGTTCAGTACGCGCCAGAGTTTTTTCTTGATGCTTCCCTGTCTTCTTTTCGAACGATACGATCTGACTTTTTTGTTTTCATTGTAGTCCTTTGTGCGGGATCTTTCTGCTGTCTTTCTCCTGCTCAAGTGTGTGATACCTTCTTGGCGGGCGGAAGTTTGTCGATCTTCGGGGAGTTGGCGAGATCTTCTTGTTCGGCTCCGGGACTCTCGTGTGCTAGCGGACGGTTTGGTGAGTCATGCCAAGGTTACTCGGGAGGGTTGAGGGTATGTCATTTATTTTTTTGATGCATTTATTGCTTTTGCCAAGGCTTCCTTCGACTTGTCTTGTTTGTCGACGTCGAGGGGCCGGGTGACCAATTACAGTCGGGCTACCTGTCAGCCATTTGTCGGGCCGAGCCGGTCGGAGGGGCTGCTCTTCTGGCGCCGGCGTGAAGTTTTTTCGACCTCACGGCGTCTGTGTACCCCCTGCTTTGGAGGTTATTCGCCTTCCGAAGATCATGGCGTGTGTCCCGGAGGGACTTTCTTCCTCGAGGTCCCGGACGCTTCCGATTCCTCGTTGGAGACGTCGTAGGAGAACGTTGAAGAGCTTCGCTCTTCTATTTCCATCATCTTGTGCGATTTTGCCCCATTCTTTGTTGTGGATGGGTTTGCCCGACAAAGCACCTTAAGATAATGGAGGAGGGCGCCTACGAGGTAGATGCGGCCGTTGCAGCTCTAGCCGATACCATAGACCTTGATCTTCAGGGGTGATCTTGCCAAACTTTGATGCGCCTCGGAAGTGCTTGTTTGCTTCGCCGCCCGATTTTGTAAAAAACAATTCTTTGTTTCGCCTTTGTTGGTTGTAGGCCTTGAATACTCTTTGCCGTGTCGCCGCAAGTGCGAGGTTTTAAGTATCTCATTGCCGCCTTTGTGCGAGATTTGTTGCGGTTGTCTTACGCTTGTCATTGCCGTTGTCTTCCCAGTTCTTCTTCTTCGATGACTTGAAGTGATTGTGCCTTTGAGTTCTTTTCCTTAGGCTTCTTATGTCCTTCATGTAGGTTCGCAACGGAGTTGTTTGGATTCCTCGTAGTGACATGCGGTTCGGGATGATGGCCCGACTTTTGCCTTTCGTAATTTTACGTTCATGGTGTTGAAGTCTTGCTTCGAAGTTGCCGGGGTTGTTCTCCGGACCGGGTCGTCCTTTTGTCTTCTCGTAGATCTGTGAGGATAGCGTAGGTTCTTTGTCCTTGTCGTCTTTGGGTTGTTTCTCCCTTGACGCTGCGGCCAGCTCTGTTCATAGGTCTAGCGATAGTAGGATGGAGCCTTGCTTCGCGCTTCGTAGTTCTTTCTTGAATGGATCCGCCTTGCCTATTTACGTAGACTTGGCCGGTGATAGTCCCGGGTTCTCCTAAAATCCGCATCGTCTTCCCCGAGTGTCAACTCGCCTTTTCTCAGAGACTTGGTTGAGATATTTGTGAGTCTTGCTACGGGTTTGTCGAGGATTGTTTTCTTCGACAATTGACTTCGCATCTTCTTTCCGAGACTTGTCATGATGATTGGAGGCTTGTTCTTGAATTCCGTAGTTCTTCTTTTCGAGTATCCGGCTCGTTTTTCTCGTGAGATTTTGCCGATAATAGTTGTAGAGTCTTGCTCTGGTCTTGAGTTGTTCTTACGAAGAATCGACTCATCTTTGTCGTAG
>JADLZK010003863.1:0-19357 GCA_015847255.1 Hyparrhenia diplandra
GATTTCACTCAAACAAAGTTCTACTTTGAGGCCTATGACAGATTCTTAGAAAACCCCCTAATAGTCCACTTGTTCAAATTTAGGTTCTCTAGGGTGGGGCATTTGATTCCACAACCGCAGAAAGTCTTAGCTTATTCTATAGCCGGATTGGAAATTTCTCTTTGTTTGAGTTCGCTGAATCAGCTTCGCCAAATCCCTAACAATGTCACATCCAAGAACATATGTTAACGGGTTGGGGAAACACAATGTAAATGATCCTACCATCATCTAACCTACCCACCCTAACTTCTATGTACACTTTCGTGGTCGCCCCCTTGTTTTGGTAGACGGAGGTCCATAAAAGATTTTCGATGGAATTCCAAGATTTCACTCTAAACAAGTTCTACTTTGGCCTATGACAAGTGATTCTAGAAAAACTCTCTAATAGTCCACTTGTTCAAAATTTAGCTCCCTTCTAGGGTGGGCATTTGATTCCACAACCGTGAAGAAGTCTAGCTCGTTTCTAAAGCCGGATTGAAACTTCTTTGTTTTGAGTTCGTGCTGAAATCGCGCCGGCAAGTCCTAATGTCACATCTAGAAACATATATTAATGGTGGGGAACACAATGTAATTGATCCTACAATCATCTAACCTACCCACCCTAACTTCCTATGTACCATTCATGTCGCTCCCTTCTTGTTTCAGTACGTAGGTCGACACAAAGATTTTCAATGGAATTTCTAATATTTCACTCTAAACAAGTGCTATTTTTGAGGCCTATGACAAGTGATTTTAGAAAACTCTTAATAGTCCACTTGGTCAAATTTAGGTTCTCTAGGGTGAGGCATTTGATTCCAAAACCGCTAAGAAAAAAGTCTAGCTCGATTCAATAGCCGGATTGGAAACTTTTCTTGACCTATCCAACCCTAACTTCCTATCTATCTTCGTGTTCTCGCCTTCTTTTGGTACGGAGGTCGACACAAAGATTTTCGATGGAATTCCAAGATTTCACTCTAAACAAGTGTTACTTTGAGGCCTATGACAAGTGATTCTTGGGGAAAACTCTCTAATAGTCCACTTGTTCAAATTTAGGTTCTAGGTGAGGCATTTGATTCCACAATCATGAAAAAAGTCTAGGATTCTATAGCCGATTGAAAACATCTGTTTTGAGTTCGCTGAAATCAGCACAAGTCCCTAATGTCACATCCGTAAAACATATATTACGGGTTGGGGAACACAAATGTAATTGATCCTACCATCATCTAACCTTCCCACCCTAACTTCCTATGTACCTTTTGATTTTATAGTCCAAAACAAAGATTTTCAATGGAATTCCAAGATTTCACTCCAAACAAATTCTACTTTGAGGCCTATGACAAGTGATTCTTAGAAAAACTCTAATAGTCCACTTGTTCAAATTTAGGTTCTGTAGGGTGGGGGCATTTGATTCCACAAATCTGAAAAAAGTCTAGCCGCATTCTATAGCCGGATTGAAACTTTCTTTGTTTTGAGTTCGCTGAAATCACGCCAACAAATCCCTAATCTCACATCCAGTAACATATATTAACGGTTGGGGGAACACAATGAAAATGATCCTACCATCATCTAACCTACCCACCCTAACTTCCTATGTACCTTTCGTGTCGCTCCCCTTTGTTTCCGGCACGGAGGTCGACACACAAAGATTTTCGATGGAATTAAAAGATTTCACTCCAAACAAGTTCTATTTTGAGGCCTATGACAAGTGATTCTTAGAAAAACTCTCTAATAGTCCACTTGTTCAAATTTAGGTTCTCTAGGGGAGGCATTTGATTCCACAACCGCGAAGAAGTCTAGCTCATGATTCTTCAAATGGGATTGGAAACATCTCATTGTTTTGAGTTCGCGCTGGAAATCGCCAATTCCTAATGTCACATCCAAGAACATATATTAAATTGGGGAACACAATGTAAATGATCCTACCATCATCTTACCTACCCACCCTAACTTCCTATGTACCTTTCGTGTCGCTCCCCTTGTTTTTTGGCACGGAGGTCGACACAAAGATTTTGATGGAATTCCAAGATTTCACTCCAAAAACAAATTCTACTTTGAGGCCTATGGACAAGTGATTCTTAGAAAAACTCTAATAGTCCACTTGTTCAAATTTAGGTTCTCTAGGGTGGGGCATTTGATTCCACAACCGCGAAAAAGTCTAGCTCGATTCTATAGCCGGATTGAAAATTTCTCTTTGTTTTGAGTTGCGCCTGAAATCAGCGCCAACAATCCCTAATGTCACATCCAAGAACATATATTAACGGTTGGGGAACACAATGTAAATGATCCTACCATCATCTAACCTACCCACCCTAACTTCCTATGTACCTTCGTGTCGCTCCCCTTGTTTCAAGCACGGAGGTTTACAAAAAGATTTTCGATGGAATTCCAAGATTTCACTCCAAACAAGTTCTACTTTGAGGCCTATAACAAGTGATTCTTAGAAAAAAAACTCTAACAGTCCACTTGTTCAAATTTAGGTTCTTCTAGGGGGGGCATTTGATTCCACAACCGCGAAGAAGTCTAGCTCGTTTCTAAAGCCGGGATTGGAAACATCTCATTGTTTTGAGTTCGCTGAAATCAGCGCCAAATCCCCCTAGTGTCACATCCAAGAACATATATTAACGGTTGGGGAACACAATGTAATTGATCCTACCATCATCTAACCTACCCACCCTAACTTCCTATGTACCTTTCGTGTCGCTCCCTTGTTTCGCACGGAGGTCGACACAAAGATTTTCAATGGAATTCCAAGATTTCACTCCTAAACAAATTCTACTTTTGAGGCCTATGACAAGTGATTGTTAGAAAACTCTAATAGTCCACTTGTTCAAATTTAGGTTCTCTAGGGTGGGGCATTTGATTCCACAACCGAAAAAAGTCTAGCTCGATTCTATAGCCAGATTGGAAACTTCTTTGTTTTGAGTTCGCCATGAAATCAGCGCCAACAGTCCCTAATGTCACATCCAAGAACATATATTAACGGTTGGGGAACACAATGTAAATGATCCTACCATCATCTAACCTACACCAGCCTAACTTCCTATGTACTTCGTGTCACCTCCTTGTTTCGTACCGAGGAGGTCACACAAAGATTTTCAATGGAATTCCAAGATTTCACTCCAAACAAGTTCTACTTTGAGGCCAATGACAATTGATTCTTAGAAAACTCTTTAACAGTCCACTTGTTCAAATTTAGGTTTCTAGGGCGTGGCATTTGATTCCACAAACCGCTAAGAAGTCTAGCTCGCTTCAAAAGCCGGATTGGAAACATCCTCATTGTTTTGAGTTCGCGCTGAAATCAGCGCCTGGGCCGTCCCTAATGTCACATCCAAGAATATATATTAACGGTTGGGGAACACAATGTAAATGATCCTACCATCATCTAACCTACCCACCCTAACTTCCTATGTACCTTTCGTGTCCCTCCCCTTTGTTTCGTACGGAAAGCAATACAAAAGATTTTCGGATGGAATTCCAAGATTTCATCTAAACAAGTTCTACTTTGAGGCCTATGACAAGTGATTAGAAAAACTCTAATAGTCCAAATTTGTTCAAATTTAGGTTCTCTAGGGTGGGGCATTTGATTCCACAACTGAAAAGTCTAGCTCGATTCTATAGCCGGATTGGAAACTTTCTTTGTTTTGAGTTCACTGAAATCAGCGCCAAGTCCCTAATGTGACATCCAAAGTAACATATATTAACGGTTGGGGAACACAATGTAAATGATCCTACCATCATCTAACCTACCCAATTCTAACTTCCTAAACCTTTCGTGTCGCTCCCTTGTTCGGTACGGAGGTCGACACAAAGATTCTCGATGGAATTCCAAGATTTCACTCTAAACAAGTTCTACTTTTGAGGCCTATGACAAGTGATTCTTAGAAAAACTCTCTAATAGTCCACTTGTTCAAATTTAGGTTCTAGGGTGGGGCATTTGATTCCACAAATCATGAAAAGTCTAGCTCGATTCTATAGCCGGATTGGAAACTTCTTTGTTTGAGTTCGGGCTGAAATCAGCGCCAACAAATTCCTAATGTCACATCCAAGAATATATGTTAACGGTTGGGGAACACAATGAAAATGATCCTACCATCATCTAACCTACCCACCCTAACTTCCTATGTACCTTTCGTGTTCTTCCCCTTGTTTCGGCACGGAGGCCATTACACAAAGATTTTCATGGAATTCCAAGATTTCACTCTAAACAAGTTCTACTTTAGGCCTATGACAAGTGATTCTTAGAAAACTCTAATAGTCCACTTGTTCAAATTTAGGTTCTCTAGGGTGGGGCATTTGATTCCACAACCGCGTGAAGAAGTCTAGCCTCGCTTCTAAAGCCGGATTGGAAACTTTTCTTTGTTTTGAGTTCGCTGAAATCAATAGCCTCCCTAATGTCACATCCGCAAAATATATTAATGGTTGGGGAACACAATGTAATTGATCCTACAATCATCTAACCTACCCACCCTAACTTCCTATGTACCTTCGTGTCGCTCCCTTCTTGTCAGTGACGTAGGTCGCACACAAAGATTTTCAATGGAATTCTAATATTTCACTCTAAACAAGTGCTATTTTGAGGCCTATGACAAGTGATTCTTAGAAAAACTCTTTTAATAGTCCACTTGGTCAAATTTAGGTTCTCTAGGGTGAGGCATTTGATTCCAAAACCGCTAAAAAAGTCTAGCTCGATTCAATAGCCGGATTGGAAACTTTTTCTTGACCTATCCACCCTAACTTCCTACTCCTCCATCAAGAATATTCTTCGTGTCGATCCTACCCCTTCTTTTTTTATGCACGGAGGTAATCCACACAAAGATTTTCATGGAATTCCAAGATTTCACTCTAAACAAGTGTTACTTTGAGGCCTATGACAAGTGATTCTAGGAAAAACTCTAATAGTCCACTTGTTCAAATTTAGGTTCTCTAGGGTGAGGCATTTGATTCCACAACCGCAAAAAAAAGTCTAGCTCGATTCAATAGCCGGATTGGCAACTTTTCTTTGACCTATCCACCCTAACTTCCTATCTATCTTTCTCGTGTCGCTCCCTTCTTTTTCGCACGGAGGTCGACATAAAAGATTTTCATGGAATTCCAAGATTTCACTCTAAACAAGTGTTACTTTGAGGCCTATGACAAGTGATTCTTAGAAAAACTCTCTAATAGTCCACTTGTTCAAATTTAGGTTCTCTAGGGGTGAGGCATTTGATTCCACAACCGCTGAAAAGTCTAGCTCGATTCTATAGCTGGGATTGGAAACTTCTTCTTTTGTTTTGAGTTCGCTGAAATCAGCGCCAATAAATTCCCCTAATGTCACATCCAAGAACATACATTAACGGGGGGGAACACAATGTAAATGATCCTACCATCATCTAACCTACCCAACCCTAACTTCCTATGTACCTTTCGGTGTTGTTCCCCTTGTTTCTAGTGACGGAGGTCTAATTACAAAAGATTTTCATGGAATTCCAACATTTCACTCCAAACAAATTCTACTTTGAGGCCTATGACAAGTGATTCTTAAAAAAAACTCTAATAGTCCACTTGTTCAAATTTAGGTTCTCTAGGTGGGGCATTTGATTCCACAAATCGCCAAGAAGTCTAGCTCGCTTTCTAAAGCCTGATTGGAAACTTCTTTTGTTTGAGCTAGCTGAAATCGCCAAATTCCCTAAGGTCACATCTAGAAACATATATTAATGGTTGGGGAACACAATGTAAATGATCCTACCATCATCTAACCTACCCACCCTAACTTCCTATGTACCTTTCGTGTCGCTCCCTTGTTTCAAGACGGAGGTCGCACACAAAGATTTTCGATGGAATTCCAAGATTTCACTCCAAAACAAGTTCTACTTTGAGGCCTATGACAAGTGATTCTTAGAAAAACTCTAACAGTCCACTTGTTCAAATTTAGGTTCTCTAGGGGGCATTTGATTCCACAAACCGCAAGAAGTCTAGCTCGCTTCAAAAGCCGGATTGGAAACATCTCATTGTTTTGAGTTCGGCGCTGAAATCAGCGCCAACAGTCCCCCTAATGTCACATCCAAGAATATATATTAACGGGGTTGGGGAACACAATGTAAATGATCCTACCATCATCTAACCTACCCACCCTAACTTCCTATGTACCTTTCGTGTCGCTCCTTTTGTTTCTGCAGACGTAGGTCTAATAATACAAAGATTTTCGAATGGAATTCCAAGATTTCACTCTAAACAAGTGTTGTTTTTGAGGCTCTATGACAAGTGATTCTTAGAAAACTCTCTAATAGTCCACTTGTTCAAATTTAGGTTCTCTAGGGTGAGGCATTTGATTCCACAAATCATGAAAAAGTCTAGCTCGATTCTATAGCCGGATTGAAACTTCTTTTTGTTTTGAGTTCGCTGAAATCAGCGCCTAACAATCCCTAATGTCACATCCAAGTAACATATATTAACGGTTGGGGAACACAATGTAAATGATCCTACCATCATCTAACCTACCCACCCTAACTTCTCATGTGTACCTTTCGTGGTCGCTCTTTGTTGTTTCCGTATCGGAGGCTCACACAAAGATTTTGATGGAATTCCAAGATTTCACTCCAAACATGTGTTACTTTGAGGCCTATGACAAGTGATTCTTAGAAAAACTCTCTAATGGTCCACTTCTTCAAATTTAGGTTCTCTAGGGTGAGGCATTTAATTCCAAAACCTAAAAAAAAGTCTAGCTCGATTCAATAGCCGGATTGGAAACTTTTCTTTTGACCTATCCACCCTAACTTTCTATCAACCTTTCGTGTCGCTTCCCTTCTTTTTCAGCACGTAGGGTCCATTACAAAGATTTTTGATGGAATTCCAAGATTTCACTCTAAACAAGTGCTATTTTGAGTTCTATGACAAGTGATTTTTAGAAAAACTCTCTAATGGTCCACTTGTTCAAATTTAGGTTGTCTAGGGTGAGGCATTTGATTCCACAACCGTGAAAAAAGTGTAGCTCGATTCTATAGCCGGATTGGAAACTTCTCTTTAACCTATCCACCCTAACTTCCTATGTACCTTTCGTGTCGTTCCCCTTCTTTTTCGGTATGCAGGTCGACACAAAGATTTTTGATGGAATTCCAAGATTTCACTCTAAACAAGTGTTACTTTGAGGCCTATGACAAGTGATTCTAGAAAAACTCTCTAATAGTCCACTTGTCTAAATTTAGGTTCTCTAGGTGAGGCAATTTGATTCCACAACCGCTGTAAGAAGTCTAGCTCGATTCTATAGACGGATTGGAAACTTCTTAACCTATCCACCCTAACTTCTTATCTACCTTTCGTCGCTCCCCTTCTTGTTTCGTAAGGGAGGCTCCACACAAAGATTTTTAGTAGAATTCCAAGATTTCACTCTAATCTAGTGTTACGTTGAGGCCTATGACAAGTGATTCTTAGAAAAAACTCTCTCATGGTCCACTTGTTTAAATTTAGGTTCTCTAAGGTGAGGCATTTGATTCCACAACCGCTAAAAAGTCAAGCTTTGATTTTATAGCCGGATTGGAAACTTCTCTTAACCTATCCACCCTAAATTTATATGTTCCTTTCGTGTCGCTCCCCTTCTTTTTCGGCATGCGTGTCGATTACAAAGATTTTGAAGGAATTCCAAGATTTCACCGTAATCAAGTGTTACGTTGAGGCCTATGACAAGTGATTCTAAGAAAAAACTTTCAAATGGTCCACTTGTTTAAATTTAGGTTCTCTAGGGTGAGGCATTTGATTCCACAAACACAAAAAGTCAAGCTTTTGATTTTATAGCCGGATTGGAAACTTCTCTTTAACCTATCCACCCTAACTTCCTATGTACCTTTCGTGTCGCTTCCCCTTCTTTTTCTAGAGATGCGTGGTCTGACACAAAGATTTTTGATGGAATTCCAAGATTTCACTCTAAACAAGTGTTACTTTTGAGGCCTATGACAAGTGATTCTTAGAAAAACTCTCTAATAGTCCACCGGTCGAAATTTAGGTTCTCTAGGGTGAGGCAATTTGATTCCACAACCGCCAAGAAGTCTAGCTCGATTCTATAGATGGATTGGAAACTCTCTTAACCTATCCACCCTAACTTCCCTATCTACCTTTCGCGGTCGCTCCCTTCTTGTTTCGCACGGATGTCCACATAAAAGATTTTTGATGGAATTCCAAGATTTCACTCTAATCAAGTGTTACATTGAGGCCTATGACAAGTGATTCTTAGAAAAACTCTCTCATGGTCCACTTGTTTAAATTTAGGTTCTTCTACGGTGAGGCATTTGATTCCACAAACGCTAAAAAGTGTAGCTCGATTTTATAGCCGGATTGGAAACTTCTCTTAACCTATCCACCCTAAATTTATATGTACCTTTCGTGTCGCTCCCTTCTTATTTCGAACGAGCTCGACACAAAGATTTTCGATGGAATTCCAAGATTTCACTCTAAACAAGTGCTATTTTGAGGCCTATGACAAGTGATTTTTTAGAAAAAGTCTCTAATGGTCCACTTGTTCAAATTTAGGTTCTTCTAGGGTGAGGCATTTGATTCCACAAACGCTTAAAAAAGTGTAGCTCGACATTCTATAGCCGGATTGGAAACTTCTCTTTAACCTATCCACCCTAACTTCCTATGTACCTTTCGTCGGTCCCTTTTTTTTTCTGTATGCAGGCCTAACACAAAGATTTTTGATGGAATTCCCAAGATTTCACTCTAAACAAGTGTTACTTTGAGGCCTATGACAAGTGATTCTTAGAAAAAACTCTCTAATGCTCCGCTTGTTTAAATTTAGGTTCTCTAGGGTGAGGCATTTGATTCCACAACCGCAAAAAGTGTAGCTCGATTCTATAGCCGGATTGGAAACTTCTCTTAACCTATCCACCCTAACTTCCTATGTACCTTTCGTCGCTCCCCTTCTTTTTCGGTATGCAGGTCGACACACAAAGATTTTTGATGGAATTCCAAGATTTCACTCTAAACAAGTGTTACTTTTGAGGCCTATGACAAGTGATTCTTAGAAAAACTCTCTAATGCTCCACTTGTTTATATTTAGGTTCTCTAGGTGAGGCATTTGATTCCACAACCGCTAAAAAAGTGTAGCTCGATTTTATAGCCGGATTGGAAACTTCTTTGACCTATCCACCCTAACTTCCTATCTACCTTCATGTCGCTCCCCTTCTTGTTTCTGCACGGAAGTTGACACAAAGATTTTTTGATGGAATTCCAAGATTTCACTCTAATCAAGTGTTACGTTGAGGCCTATGACAAGTGATTCTTAGAAAAACTCTAATGCTCCACTTGTTTAAATTTAGGTTCTCTAGGGTGAGGCATTTGATTCCACAACCGCGAAAAAGTGTAGCTCGATTTTATAGCCGGATTGGAAACTTCTCTTTAACCTAACCACCCTAACTTCCTATGTACCTTCGTGTCGCTCCCCTTCTTTTTCGGCACGTAGGTCCACACAAAGATTTTCAATGGAATTCTAAGATTTCACTCTAAACAAGTGCTACTTTGAGGCCTATGACAAGTGATTCTTAGAAAAACTCTAATGGTCCACTTCTTCAAATTTAGGTTCTCTAGGGTGAGGCATTTGATTCCACAACCGCTAAAAAAGTCTAGCTCGATTCAATAGCCGGATTGGAAACTTTTCTTGACCTATCCACCCTAACTTCCTATCTACCTTTCGTGTCGCTTCCCTTCTTTTTTTTCGTACAGAGGTCGACACAAAGATTTTTGATGGAATTCCAAGATTTCACTCTAAACAAGTGTTACTTTGAGACCTATGACTAGTGATTCTTAGAAAAACTCTAATAGTCCACTTGTTGAAATTTAGGTTCTCTAGGGTGAGGCATTTGATTCCACAAATCGCAAAAAAAGTGTAGCTCGATTTTATAGCCGGATTGGAAACTTCTCTTAACCTATCCACCCTAACTTCCTATGTACCTTTCGTGTCGCTCCCTTCTTTTTTCGTATGGAGGTTCCACACAAAGATTTTCGATGGAATTCCAAGATTTCACTCTAAACAAGTGTAACTTTGAGGCCTATGACAAGTGATTCTTAGAAAAACTCTCTAATAGTCCACTTGTTCAAATTTAGGTTCTCTAGGGTGAGGCATTTGATTCCATAGCCGCGAAAAGTCTAGCTCGATTCTATTGCCGGATTGGAAACTTTCTTTGTTTTGAGTTCGCGCTGAATTCAGCGCCAACAGCCCCCTAATGTCACATCCAAGAATATATCACTACTACAGAAATGATTAACCGCGGGCGGGTATTTATTTTCCGCGGGCGCATTGTGTCCGCCACGAGCTAGGGGGTCACGGGCATCGCTCGATAACCGTGGGCGACTCCATGCCCGCCATGTTAATACATAACCGTGGGCGGGCTTTTAACAAAGACCGCCATGGTTAATAAATTAATTCAGGATTAATAAAAAAAAATAAAAAAACATTTTAAAATTATATATTATGATTTAAACCACATATTAAATAATAAAAAATAAGAGAATATTGACATAAATCTTGAACATGCATGACAAGTCAACATTCAACTAACATGGAGATTCAATTAAGCACTTAGAGTTTAAAAGTAATCACACCCACACATCACAATTTACAAATTAAACTCGACGAACGATCGATTGATCAATCAAGAGTTTAGGTTACAAATCAATGTCATCCCACAAATAGTCCTTCATGTCTAGCTTATTTCTCCGCCAAGCAGAGTTCCTATAAGTCGTCGCTTGTAGCGCAGGTCGCCGTTAGGGTCGAAGAATTTGCCTCTGAGGTAGCACAACGCCCTCAACGACGCCCTACGATGGCGCCAACCATTTTCTTGAACTTAAGGTCGCCCAAGTTTTGGTTCCAAAACCTTGCGTGGTTTTTCTTCGCTACCAAGGCCACGTAGTACCGCACATCATCAAGGGATATGAACGCAAATGCATAGAAACTACACACGTTGTTGCCGAAAGGTCGCTCACGCGACCGCACGCATGTATATATATGTACCGTAAAAATGGTTAGAATATTATGAGACCATTCAATATGGACGCAGCAAACGAGAGTAATGCTGCATATACCTCGAAGTCTCGCCCCGATCTTCATTTCGTCCTTAAGTTTTTTTTTTGCTTATGCTCATCCTCCCGATCGTATGACTCGGGTCTTTCAAGTAATCCTTGTAAGCCCCCTGCATTTAAAACCCACAAAGTTGTCATGACTTACGTAAGTTTATAGTATGAAATAGTATACAAGTGTGGTGACTTTTATACCGCAGGCCTCTTCAAAATGTTTGTAGAGGCCTTTTGGCGATCATGCAACGAGTCCAAACCCTAAGGGCCGCTTCCATCCCGAGGGAAGATTAGCCAAGTAATCCAAAGGGCCATAGTGTGTCGTTGTTTGTATACCGCCATGCTACACCATTTTTTTATTAGAAATAGATTCCAAGTGTTCAAAAATAAAAAGTATTGCTTTTGACTTACTTGATATGTTGGGTCGCAATGAGACAACCGGGCGCCTGCTTTTGATCTTCTTCATGCACTTACTGCATGTAGTCCGCCATCTCTAACTCTTGCATCGCACAATGTTTGAAAGTGTTTATATTGTTCGGCCTTGCCCAACGCCCTCGAGCTTTTCGCTCATCCGGTCTCCATCCAAGATCCGTAAAATTCCGCCACGCCTATATACGCTGGACATAGAAACACAACCGGATCGATCCAATTCTTGTTATCAATGCTTGCATCCCGCAAGCACATGTGGTCACGCCATTATATATAGAATCGAGAGCTAGAATTAGTCGCGGTAACGACCGCTGCAATGATCGGTAAACAAACTCACGCAAAGATAGAGGGTGACAATGGATTGGTCGAGGTCCCGGGCGACGTAGCAACCGCCACATTTTCGCCGAAGCTATTGGCAAAGGAAATGTCAAGTCCAAGTGAAAGAGCTCTTTAGGAACCCCTGAAATGGAACTCCCTCACCCCGATCAATCGCATGCTTATATAATAGGTGGAACTCGCGAAAGTGTCCCACCTCGCCCTCGATTAGCCTGGCCCTTGGGCACCATAAACTTGCTAAGCTCAAAGTAGTCTCGAAGCAGTCCGGCTGACCCATCCTCCCCAAGGGGTATATAATTCCTATACGTATGAGATGTACGTTAGCATCTTCTAGCTACGCACGCATACGCAATATGTCCGCCAAGTTTGGTTGAGATTGTCACGCATATACGCATTACCTATCAAGCACGGGGTCTTCACGCCCCCCCTCGTTCAAATTTTTAGCCAATCGGAGGTCCTTTTTCCTTCTCCGCTAGCTCCTTCCCCGCCTCATCATCTAAGTATTTGTTGGTCGTGGCAAGAATTTCCTCATCTTCTTTTTGATAGCTTCTTCTTCCTACGCTTTGGGGAAACATTCGCCTCATCCTCCTTCTCGACCGCTCGAGGCGTGTGTTGAGAATCCTATGCATGTTGAATTGAACTAAATTAGCCACCAATTAATGCCTAGTACAAGTTAATTAGCCATACTTTTTTTGCTATATACCGCCACATTTTCTCAAACCTCCTCACCATTGGGCTTTTGAACGGCGGGGGAGGACAGCGAAGCAACCTTCTTAGGAGAAGGTGTCCTCTTTGCCTGAGCCGCGGAGGTGGTGTCTTTGCCACCGCCTTCTTCTTCCTTCTTCTTCCCGAGGTGGGTTCGAACGGGACTTCCACCACCTCGCCACCATCTTCCTTCCGGTATTTCCCGGGTTCGAACGAGGACTTCCCGCACTCGCCACCATCGCCGTTGTCGTTATCATCATCGCCATCGCTACCACCACCCGGGAGAAGGAGGAGGCTCGCGCCGCTACCGCCGGAGGTGGTGTCAGCCGTTTCCATGTGACAATGTCTTCCTTGTTCCATAGGTACCCCTCTCCTCCTCGAAGGTCCTTGAGTACGCTTTCTCCTTGTTCACCGGGATATCGAGCCTCATCACCCGTGCCCGGTTCTATGGATGTCGATAAACGTAAGGCATGGTCCGTGGGACCGCTCATTATTGTACAACTTAGCACTCGGGGGTGCGTATACCACGCAGTAGCCCACCTCCTTCTTCTTCCCCTTCCTCGCCAACCCGTATATAGAGTTTGCCCACCGCAGTTCGACAAGATCGCCGATTGGGTTCTTCCCGCTGACATCACTGTATCACACCTTGGCTTCCTTTTGGATGTTGCAAAGACCTCTTGTCTTTAATGCCTCTTTCTATTTTCTTGTCGACTATGTCCTTTATGGCTTGCTCATAGCCTTGCATCTTGTTGTTTTCCTTGTACCTCGCTCGTGGTAGCCGCTGCCGATGCCCAAGAATCCACGGCCTTCCGCCTATACCAAGCCCTGAACCCCCGAACTCGCCACGGTGCTCGGGTCTTCCGATTGCCTCGTCAAATCGTCCGTTCCCCCTAGGTTGGAACCCCGCTACGCCTTGGCCTCTTTGACAAGCATCACCTTCTTTTCTCCACCTCGGGCACTTTTTTGGGTCATTGTATTTGGACGGCCGCCGGGCCTTTTCGCTTTTGGCCGACGGGCATACAAGAAGTCGCGGTCCTCTCGTGAAGGTCTAGCAACGGATTCTCGTGATCCCTTTCTCGCCGCCCTCCCTTTCTTTTTCCGCCGCCATTTTCCCTTATGACCGTGATATCCTACCATGCCGAGGTTGTGCCTCGAGGTCGTTCTTCTTTTTGCGAAGTTCTCTTACCCATTTTCACTTGGCCTCATACTCTTCGCTAGTCGTGGAGCCCCGACTCTAACTCATCCTGCATGTGTTGCTTTAAGAAGTTGTAGGCTTGAAGTGGTGACTTGCCCTTTCTCGCACATAGTGTGTGTACAGATTGTTCTCGCTAGGTGCTAAGCTTTGCTTGCAACGGTTAGCACATACTTTTGCATTTTTTTGTCAAAAGCCTGCTCGTGGCCCCGGATAATGGAATGTGACTTGCACGCCTTTCCACACCTTCTTCTTCGCTGCCTTCGGACAGTCCTCCGCCTAGGTAAGTGATGGGCACTTCCTTGGCTACAACGGAGATCCGTTGCTATAGATGGCCCTCGATAGATTCCTCGCTCCATGGGACTTCCATTCGGGCCTATCCTCAATATATTACGCACCACCTCGCCTTTCTCGGCCTCCCGTGGCTGGCCTCTTTTTCAATCCTGACTTCTTGACTTCTTGAGGTGGTGGTCGCTGAAGTGCCGGGGTGGGACCAGATTGTTGCCCCTCCGACTGAGCCTCTCTTCACCAAACTCTAGACGCAGAGGCGTAATGGTAACCGCCACGCATTAACAACTAAAATTAGTGGTACTTACATGAGGCACACGACGCTGTGTTAGTCGTGATACTTACATTTTTGGCTGCAGGCCGTCCACTCGAGAACCCCGCGGTGTCGCCCCTCGCGGGCCGCCAGCCCCGATCAATTTCTTCCTCTCTAAGACGTTTTTTTCGCGGCCTCTCCGTGTCAACTCTTCGCCACGATCCATCGCCGAGGAAGAATTCGGACGCGGAGGCCACATCCTCTCTCGCCTCGCCACCGACATTGCACCATCTTTTATCGTTGGTTCGATGCCATTGGATTCTACGGAACACATGTAGCATTTTATTATAGTGAAAAAGGTACAGTAGTAGTATGTAGTGTCACAGTAGTCATCTCAGAACATAGATTTATTGAATTCTCTCATGATTACATAGTTTTCCATTTTACATATAAAGAGTGGTGGCATAAAAAAAAAAAAAAATACTCTACAAATACAAAAATGTCTACAAATACAAAAATGTGTAAGAATTAAAATTTTTAAGTCCTCAACCATTCTTATCACATCAAGGTTTAAATGGTTGCTTGTATATGTTATACAAGCCGCCCTCGCTTAGGGCGCCACAAGTGTGGGGACATTTCATCATCGCCACTGCCTCAGCATAAAAATATTCACATCATCGCATATGCCACTGCCTCAAGATTAAGATTCAAATCATTACAAATGCTACAAGTAGATAGTTAAAGATAGTAAATGCCCGCCATGGAAAAACGAAAAAAAAAACCGCCAATGGACGGACGGCCTAAGGTTGGGACTTAAAAGAGGTAGATAGAGAGAGCCACCATATATATGTACCCCGGCCGTGGAATCGCTAAGTCCTCCGCCCTCGCTTCACTTTCACCCCGAAGGGGCGCCAAATTTTCCAGCCGCCGCATTCCTCTTATAACGACTTCACGCCAAGATCGCGCACAGTTGTGTAAGTCCGCATAGTCACCCCCTTGAATACAAAGGGTTAGGGCACGCATGAAACTTCCTAAGCTTCATCGCCACCGGACGAATCAGCCTTCTTCGCCTCGATAGGTATTGGCGGCACCTTATTCCCTCGGGTAAAACAAAGGTCACCGAGGTACCAGAACAGGTCATTGAAGCTCGGGTTCACCACCCCGTGGTGAGCCTTCAAAGATCAACATCGCTAGGGTTAAAACGTAGCACCGCAATCCTTCTGACATTTGCCGCCGCCTTTGTAGAGAGGGGTCAACCGTCACCGCTTCATCCTGCCTAAAATTCTCGAGCCACCTTGGATTGCCAAACAACACGCCATCTTCATCTTTGAGGTTAGCAATTTCTAAAAAAGAGCAAAGATCCCCGGGCCACATGTCATCAACTAATCGATCCGCTCACCATCATCTCCACCCGCATTGTCGTCGCCATGTCTTCAAGCAGTTCATCTACGGTGATGTAATCGCGATTATCAACTTGTTCTCGCCCTTCGCCCACCACCGCTGTTTCCGGGCTGGTACGACGCAGGGGGTCCTCCGTGATGAACCAAGACAATTGCTCTTTTTCACCATGATACGCCCCACACGGTGTACCTCGGCCCCCGATGAAAACCATACCGCACTAAGTGCTCCACGACGCCGTCATCCTTGTGTAAGAACAGATGCTTGTAATCGATAGCACGGGCAACACCATTACTTCCGAACCCCCCGACTGATTTGATGCTTCTGACGCTGACGGGCATAAACTTCTTTTCAAGACATGATCAACGAATTCCAAACTCATCCTCGGCCTGTACATCCAATCCCTATTCGGGCGCCATGGTCGACGGCCTACTCAAATTAATTAAAACCAAAACAAAGAGTGCGATCGATGATTAGAGATCAAGTATCGATGAAAAAAAGACCACGCGACACTTCCAAATGAGAGGGGAGAGAGAGGGGAGGAGAAAGAGGGAGAGAGAGGGGAGGAGAAAAGAGGGAGAGAGGAGGGGGGGAGAGAGGGGAGAGGAGCTAGCTTGAGAGGGAGAGAGAGGGGAGGAGAAAAGAGGGAGAGAGGGGGGAGAGAGAGAGAGAGGGGGAGAGGGAGAGAGAGGGGGAGGGAGAGAGAGAAGGAGAGGAGAGAGGGAGAGGAGCTAGCTAGAGAGGGAGAGAGAGAGGGAGAGATCAAAAACTAGATCTCAAAAAGAAAGGGAGAGAGAGAGGGGTGAGAGAGAGGGGAGAGAAAAAGAGGGAGAAAGAGGAGAAATACCTCCTAGCGGTGCCAAACTTCAATCAAAACCAAGGGCAAACCCCCCCCCCAGAAATGGTGATTTCTAGAGTTTTGAAGCTCAAAAACTATAGAAAATGGTGAAAAATCCCGTGGGGGAAGAAGAAGGTTGGGGCTGTATTTATAGACAGACTTAACCGCGGGCGGCATTGGGGAACAAAACCGCCACCGTTAATAGACATTAACCGCGGGCGGGCATTATTATAATGCCCGCCACTGCTAATAGACATTAACCATGGTATCGTTATAATGCCCGCCACTTCTGCTAACCGACAACCGTGGCGACATTAGATTCTCGCCGGGCTGCCACGCCAATTCATTTTGCGCGGGCGGTTTTATAAATGCCCGCCACGGAAAATAAAAAATAAACACCACGCAAAATCCATTCTGTAGTAGTGTATATTAACGGCTGGGGAACACAATGTAAATGATCCTACCATCATCTAACCTATCCACCCTAACTTCCTATGTACCTTTCGGTCGCTCCCCTTGTTTCGCACCTGAGGTTGACACAAAGATTTTCGATGGAATTCCAAGATTTCACTCTAAAAACAAGTTCTACTTTTGAGGCCTATAACAAGTGATTCTTAGAAAACTCTCTAATAGTCCACTTTGTTCAAATTTAGGTTCTCTAGGGTGGGGCATTTGATTCCACAACCGCTAAGAAGTCTAGCTCGCTTCTAAAGCCTGATTGGAAACTTCTTTGTTTTGAGTTCAAGGCTGAATTCAGCCAACGCTAAAGCCCTAATGTCACATCCGTAAACATATATTAACGGTTGGGGAACACAATGTAATTGATCCTACCATCATCTAACCTACCCACCCTAACTTCCTATAAAATCGCCTGTGTCGCTCCCTCTTGTTTCTAAGACGTAGGTTTCCATTACAAAGATTTTCAATGGAATTCTAAGATTTCACTCTAAACAAGTGCTACTTTGGGGCCTATGACAAGTGATTCTTAGAAAAACTCTCAAATGGTCCACTTCTTCAAATTTAGGTTCTCTACGGTGAGGCATTTGATTCCAAAACCGCTAAAAAGTCGAAACTTTTTCTTGACCTATCCACCCTAATATCCTATCTACCTTTTCGGTCGCTCCCCTTCTTTTTTCTAAGACGAGGCCTATTACACAAAGATTTTCGATGGAATTCCAAGATTTCACTCTAAACATGTGTTACTTTGAGGCCTATGACAAGTGATTCTTAGAAAAACTCTCTAATGGTCCACTTCTTCAAATTTAGGTTCTCTAGGGTGAGGCATTTGATTCCACAACCGCCAAGAAGTCTAGCTCATTCTATAGACGGATTGGAAACTTTCTTTAACCTATCCACCCTAACTTCCTATCTACCTTCGTGTCGCTCCCTTCTTGTTTCGGGGTAACGAGGTCGACACAAAGATTTTTGATGGAATTCCAAGATTTCACTCTAATCAAGTGTTACGTTGAGGCCTATGACAAGTGATTCTTAGAAAACTCTCTCACGGTCCACTTGTCGAAATTTAGGTTCTCTAGGGTGAGGCATTTGATTCCACAAACCGCGAAAAAGTCTAGGTCTTCCATTCTATAGACGGATTTGGAAACTTCTCTTAACCTATCCACCCTAACTTCCTATATTTCTTTTCGTGGTCGCTCCCTTCTTGTTTCTGCATTTGGAGGCTCCATTACAAAGATTTTTGATGGAATTCCAAGATTTCACTCTAAACAAGTGCTATTTTGAGGCCTATGACAAGTGATTTTAGAAAAACTCTCAAATGGTCCATTTGTTCAAATTTAGGTTCTTTCTAGGGTGAGGCAATTTGATTCCCACACAACCGCCAAGAAGTCTAGGCCATTCTATAGCCGGATTGGAAACTTCTTAACCTATCCACCCCAAATTTATATGTACCTTTCGTGTCGCTCCCTTCTTATTTCTAAGCATTTGAGGTCTACACAAGGATTTTCTGTATGGAATTCCAAGATTTCACTCTAAACAAGTGCTATTTTTGAGGCCTATGACAAGTGATTTTTAGAAAACTCTCAAATGGTCCATTTGTTCAAATTTAGGTTCTCTAGGTGAGGCATTTGATTCCACCCCTAAACAAGTGTTACTTTGAGGTCTATGACAAGTGATTCTAGAAAAACTCTCTAATAGTCCACTTGTCTAAATTTAGGTTCTCTAGGGTGAGGCAATTTGATTCCACAAACCGCTAAGAAGTCTAGGTCGCATTCTATAGCCGGATTGAAACTTCTCTTAACCTATCCACCCCAAATTTATATATGTACCTTTCGTGGTCGCTCCCTTCTTATTTCTAAGCATCTGAGGTCATTACACAAGGATTTTCGATGGACTTCCAAGATTTCACTCTAAACAAGTGCTATTTTTGAGGCCTATGACAAGTGATTTTAGAAAAACTCTCAAATGGTCCAATTTGTTCAAATTTAGGTTCTCTAGGGTGAGGCATTTGATTCCACAAACTCAAAAAGTGTAGCTCGATTCTATAAATGGATTGGAAACTTCTCTTAACCTATCCACCCTAACTTCCTATGTACCTTTCGTGTCGCTCCCCTTCTTTTTCGCAGTATGCAGGTCAACACAAAAGATTTTTTGATGGAATTCCAAGATTTCACTCTAAACAAGTGTTACTTTGAGGTCTATGACAAGTGATTCTTAGAAAAAAACTCTAATAGTCCACTTGTTTCGAAATTTAGGTTCTCTCTTAGGGTGAGGCAATTTGATTCCACAAACCAAGAAGTCTAGGTTCCATTCTATAGACTGATTGGAAACTTCTTAACCTATCCACCCTAACTTCCTATATTTCTTTCGCGGTGCTCCCTTCTTGTTTCCCTTGCAGACGGAGGCT
>JADLZK010003864.1:0-39389 GCA_015847255.1 Hyparrhenia diplandra
TCGTTATAGACATTTCATCCGCCAGCGCGCACGGATCTATCGTTGTAGCATTTTCACCCTAAGTATTCAGTGGTATCGTTATTTATATTTTCCCAAAGGAAGGCTTGTGTACTAGCATGACATCTGAATAGAGGAACATGTGTTTGCTTAAACCAACTTGTTCATAACGGGGGGTAAGCATGAACGGTTCATAGATAGTGTGACACACACATAAGAATCCACCAGCAAAGGATAAAGAAAATAGATAAAGAATAAATGAATAATCTAATGGAGTAATCTAATGTATCTAGTCATGGCCATACAAATGAATAGTTAGGATCATATGCTAACATGATACAGGCATGGTTAGGTCTAGGATAACAGGGAGACTCCCCGGATACCATACGGCCCAATGGGAAGCATTTACGAACTCCTACATCACATACAACATGGGGGATTTCAGGGGATGGTCAAGGCTTGTCACGACCCGGCCGCCTACCCCCTCAACCGTGGCATGCTTTCATATCCGCAGGTGTCGTAATACCCGGGCACCATGCCCGCATATCAGAGCACTACTCTTGTCCCCCCAGGATCCCCACTCGTCGAATGGACGGACTAGAACAAGACCAAACCCAAAGGAACAACGAACCGTTATCCCACCTCTAATCAGGTTAAGCATACAATGATCGATGATGAACTGATATGAACATGTCATGATTATGATATGTAAACTATATGCTAGTTCATATACCAACACAAGAACATGAACAAGACTATACTCTAATTCATAAGTTAGGCCAAGAACATAGAATAAGGACTTGCAAGAAGAATGCTCCATAAGAGATGATATATTACCAAGGCACTTTCTTCTAGGAGACAAGCCCTCCTTGTAGCTCTTCTACTCCAAGTACTAACCAAGAAATAAGAAGAAGAAGAAGAAGAAGAGAGAGGTAGAGGTAGAGAGAGAGGTAGTATCTTTGGTTCTGGACTCCTTGTGGTGTGTGTTGAGAGAGGGAGAGAGGGGAGCTACTTATACACATGGAGGAGGGGCCTAAGTGCTAAAATACACAAAACTGACCTTGGTACACTTGCCAAATCTGCCAAACCGACCAACCAACGTCGGCAACACCCAGAAGGAAGGTAAACGAACCGCCTCCCCGAGGCTGGGCCGAAACCGCCTCAGGGGAGGTGCGGCCGCACCTTGGGGTGCTTGTAGCGCACCCCGGGCTCGGGCTTGGCCCGGCCTCGGTCGGCTGGCGTCCCTTGCCTTGAAAAGTTGTGTCATGGGCTTTGCTTGGCCCACTTGGTGTTTTTGGCTCGATTTGCTCCGGGCTTGTGATCTTCAAAAGTGCGCTTTCAGGATGGCGTATTCTCGCCGGCTTTCCACTTGTTTTTATTATAAACCTCGCAAAATAAAATACTAGACACTACAAGTGGAAATATATTAGTAGTAAAAGTATATGAGCATGTAACGAATATTTTTACTCCCTTTTGGTAGAATGTTGACGTTTAAAATATGTAGTTGATTACCGCCAACATTGAGATCTCCTTCTCGTGATGTTTTTCTTTTGTACCTTAGCATCTCTCCATTTTTTGTCTCGCTCTTGGTACTTGTATATGTTTTGGCCGCTTTCCGTCTACTTTCTTCTAGTGTTTCCTTGGCATACTCTTCGCCTTCTCGCCATTGCTTGTTTGATCACGCGGAGGCTACCGTGTTTTATCTCTTCCGGGAGCATTGCTTCTTCTCCATACATTAGTTTGAACGGCGTGAAACCTCGTTGCTCGCGTTGTGGTGTGGTGTTATGTGACGGATGACTTTTGGTAGTTTATCTCGCCTCGCCCATTTGCCTTTGCGAAGATTGAACAATCTTTTTGATATTGCGGACAACACTATTCCGTTTGCCCGCTCAACAGTCCCATTGACTCGGGTGATACACCGACGCAAGGCTATCTTGGTCCCCATCTGGTTGTAGAATTCTTTAAACTTTTCTGAGTTGAACTGCTTGCCGTTATCCACTGTGATCATTTTTGGAACTCCGAATTTGCAAATTATGTTCTGCCAGTAAAACTTTCTGATTGCCTCGAGGTGATCTTCGCGAGGGGCTTGGCCTCTATCCACCTGGTGAAGTATTTGACTACAACCACTGAAATTTATTTCCTCCTTGAGAAGTCGGCAATGGTCCAACTATGTCAATTCCCCATCTTTGCAAAGGGCAAGTCGGAGGTATGATTTGAGTTTCTTGAAGGTCTTTGTGGGTGTGGAGCAAAGTTTTGGCAGGCTTCGCATGTTTTTACGATGTTGCTTGCATCTTTGATATGTGCTGGCCAGTAGAACCCTTGTCGGATTGCTTTTGCAGATAGTGCCCTCGGGCCAATGTGAGATCCGCAAACACCCTTATGTATTTCCTTCAGCAGTTCTATTCCTTCGCTTTGTGAGATGCACTTTAGCATGGGCTGTACTATGCCTCGTTTGAACAGAGTATCATCAATCATTGTGTAATTTCTTGCTCTGGCTTCGGCTCGGATGGCCTCCGCTTCGTCCTCTGGGTAGCTTATGTTGTTGAGATTGTCAATTATCACTTGTCTCCAATCTTCACCTTCTACTAGCATTATGGACTTGAAAGCTTTGTTCAGTGACTCAGTTGCCGGCTTGTAGGAGATGTTGTAGAATGTGTTTTGCGGCATATTTTTTTAATTTGCCACTGCCTTCGCTAGCATGTCTGCCTCTTTGTTGTCTTACCTAGGGACAAACTTCACCGTGAATCCCCGGAATCTTCGCTCTAAAGCTCGACCACGGCCGGGTAATTTACTAGCTCGGGTTCCCTGGCCATGCACTCTTTTTCTACCTGTCCTGCAACAAGCATCGAATCTGTTCTGACTTCGACAATTTTTGCTCCATAGGCCTTCACCTTGTTTAGGCCTAAGATGAGCCCTTCGTATTCAGCTGTGTTGTTTGTCTGGGGGCACTCAAGACGTGTTGCAAAATATGATCTGATTCCGGATGGGGACATGAGGACAGCGGAGGCTCCTGCTTCATGACTTCCCCAAGCTCCGTCTGTGTATACAATCCACAATTTTGAATTGTGTGATTGTTGGCTTGGTCTTTGCGGCGTCCACTCAGCTACAAAGTCTGCCAGTACTTGAGATCTTATGGCTGTTCTGTGAACGAATTTGATTTCAAACTGTGATAGCTTCGCTGCCCATTTCTTGATTCTTCCCGAGGTTTCCTTGTTTCTAATCACCTCACCGAATGGTTATGCTGTTGGCACTATTATTTCATAGGTTTGAAAATAGTGCTTGAGTTTTCTAGAAGCAGTGAGCAGGGCATAGGCAATTTTTTCAATCTCTGTGTAGTTGACCTTCGCGCCTGATAAGGCTTCTGACACATAGTATACTGGCAACTGAACCGGTCGGTTTCCTGTACTAGAACTGCGCTGATTGCGTGGTCGGAGGCTGCGAGGTATAATAATAGCGGTTTCTCCTTATCCGCACCGTGGACTGAAAGCCGCCGCCGTAGTACTCTTTGAGTTGTGAAAAGCCTCCGCTTGCTCTTTTTCCCCCTGGACTTGTCCACCTCCACGAGTGCTTGGAAAAATGGTAAGCATCTCTCCGCAGACTTTGAGATGAATCTGTTTAATGCTGCAATTCGCCGTGAGAGTTGCTGGACTTCTTTCTTTGTTGATGGCTCCGCCATGTCTTTTATTGCTTTCGCTTTTCTCGGGGTTTGCTTTTACCCCTTCCGAGCTAACTATGTATCCAAGTACCTTCGCTTTTGTTACCCCAAAGACACATTTTTCTGGATTTAATTTGAGACCAGATCTTCTGAGGTTGGCGAAGGTTTCTTGGAGATCTTGGACGTGATCTTGTTCTCTTTTGCTCATGACTATCAAGTCGCCTACTATGCGATCATGTTCTTGAGTAATTGGCTCGCTAGAACTTTGCTTGTCATCCTTGCGAAGGTTGCACTTGCATTTTTCAAGCCTTCTAGCATTCTGACGAAGCAAAAAGTGCCAAATGGGGTGGTGAAGCTCGTTTTTTCTTCATCCTCCTTTCTTAGCCATATCTGATGGTACCCGGAGTAACAGTCTAAGAGTGAGAATCCTCGACATCCGGCTGCTTTGTCCACTGAGGTGTCTATTCTTGGCAGTGGGAAGTTGTCTTTCTTGGTTGCTTTGTTCAGGTCTGTGAAATCGATGCACATTCTCATTTTGCCAGAGGTTTTCTTTGGCACCAGAACTACATTTGCTAGCCAATCTGTGTATTTGACCTCTCTTATGACCTTCGCCAAGTAGTCTCTCGGACCTCCGCTTGGGCTGCTATGATTCTCGTCATCCGACATTTTTCTCCTCGTCTTTGCTTTTAGGCTTCATGTTTGGGTTAATGTCCAAGATATGTTCTATGGTGTCTCGTCGACTCCTCCGAGATCACCGCACTCAGGCGAAGATGTCCCTATTCTTGATTAGAGCTCACGCCCTCCGCCTTCTTCCTCCACGTAAAGATTATCACCGATTGTCGGCTTGTGGTCGGGATCTTCGCCGATCCTGATTTTCTTGACCTTTTCCCCGCCTTTGATGGTCGGTTTGCCCTTTGCCATATCCGTGGTTCCGGTCCGTTTTTACGGGTTTGCACCGAAGTTGACATTTCGTGTGCTTTGTATATCGCCCTTTCTATGTTCCCGGGCTTCTTTTTGGCTTCCATGGATTGTGATGACTCCATGTAGTGCCGACACTTTCATACAAAGATACCCCATGTGAATTGCCGTGACCGAACTTGTTGGTGAATCCTCCGCCAAATATGGCATTGTAGGGAGAGTAAATGTCCACAATGTCGAAGGTGATGTATTCTGTTCTTGGGTTTTCCGGAGGGCCAAATGAGACGGGAGGGAAATTTTCCCAGCCGCCCTGAACTTGCCTCGCCTCGAAACCTATTAGTGGTGAGTCGATGGTCGGTTGGCTTCGGCGAGTCTCATTTGGTCAAAGACGTTAGCGAAGATGATGTGCGCGAGCTTCAGCTGTCAATCAATGAGTATCTTGTGCACTTCCCATGTGGCTATGTTTGCTTTAATCACCATCAGCGGCGTCCACGTGTGGGTAACTTTCTAACTTGAGATCTTCCTCGTGAATGTGATTGGTGTTTTGGACCATTCGCCAAACTTAACCGGTGGTTGGACAGCTATGTTATTTACCAGCGGAAATGGTCTTTTTGTCTTTTGGTTTCCAATTCCAGCGAAGATCCTCCCGGCTATGGGCATGATCAAGCCGATGGTCGGTAGCTGAGAATGCGGATTGTATTGATTTTCCACGTTTGGTTCCATCTTTGTAGCCGCGACGGGTGGCGGTCCCGGCGGAGGTGGCGGTAGCTGGGCAATGGAATTTTGGTTGCTTTCTTTTGTTTTACTTGCGGAGGTTGACTTGTCTCGATGTATGTTAGGTGCTTTGTCTTGGTGGATGATAAGACATGCTCGACTGATGAGTAGTTGGGTGGGGGGTAGCGGTGGTGGTGAAGGTCTCCACGCCGGGCAAGAAGTTCGGGTAATAGGTATTTGTAAGTGTGGATGGATGCACTTGGGTTGAATTCGAGAGATGGGTAGATTGGGCAATATTGCCTGGTGTTGTGTGGGGTTTAGGGCGGGAGGGATTGCGAAGGCATTGTTCACTTCCCTAGGTGGTGGTGGCTGGGTTGGCGGAGGTTGATCATTCGCTCCTTTAGCCGCCACTTCCTTTTCCCATAGGATGACCAGCGTCTCTTGTGAAATGGCCCTTTTCTTCGCCGTGGACGGCACAGAACTGCTTTCTAGGTTTTTTGTTCTAGTTTTTCCCTGGCCCTTGCCTTGATAAGGCTTCACGGTTGTTTGTGGCCTAGCTCCCTTGAGAGTTTCGGGGTCTGGCTAGCCTCCGCTATCCGATCCAGGTGTTAACACACCGGCCGCCCCCGATTTTGTTTCGTGGAGGCTCTTGTTGTTGGTTTTTCTTGTTCCCTTTGACTCTTGTCTTTCCGCATTCCCGCTCTTCGATTCTTTTTACGGTAATCATCATCGGACCTGATCCATATTTCGAACAGCTCACACAACAGTTGCATCGTTGTAGGCTTTCTTTGTGCGAGTTGCCCCGCGAATGGCCCTAGGCGGAGACCCCTTATGGCGGCATCAATTGCAACTTGATCTAGAACGTCCGGGGCCTTCGCTTTGAGTTGCAAGAACCTCTCGGAAATAATCTTTCAAGGATTCACTGGCCCCTTGTTTGCACTGGAATAAATCCATGGAGGTAAGTGATCGCACTATGAGACCCTTGAAATTTGATAATATCATATCGCGGAGATTTTCCCAGGAATATATCGAACTTGGTTTGAGCATGGAGTACCAAAGCTAGGGCATCACCCCTCGCCGCTATAATAAATGCCTTCGCTAACACTGCTTCATTCCCCCCTGCTGATGCAACTGCTGCTTCATAACTCATGATGAATTGGTGCGGGTCTGTCCTGCCATTGAATCGTGGGAGCATGGTGGGCTTGTACCTAGGTGGCCATGGGGTCCTTTGAATTCCTTCCGACGAGAAGTGACTTGGAGTCGAAGGTCCTTTGCATGCCCGCCTTTGTTGGGTAGGCAATGTCACTTGTGTCGTTCCAGGAATGTTGATGGGGGCTTCTTGATCAATACCGGGAAAGATTGTAGCAAAGACGCATCGGCGAGGCAAGCGGAGACAGGTCTCCGGTCAAATGCATGCTTTGGATCTCCGCTTGTAAGAGAGCGACCGTTGCCCCGACCTCCAACGCCCCGCGGCGGACACTTGCTGAGCCCTCAATGACTCTGCGTGTGCCGCCGCAATCTTATCCCTCTCTTGCTGCAATCTCAGGAGCATCGCTTACAGTTGTTGTAGCTCTAGATTTTGCACTAGATCTTCGCCTTGTGTACCACCCTGCGGAGGCACAACTGTTTCTTCGTCTCCCGTGGTAGGCTGTTCCTCACTTTCTTCATCCCGATTAACATCCTCTCTCGACACCGCGTACACACTTCTTGTGCCGCGCTTTTGTCCTGGGACCCGCCGGGCCGCGGGTAGTGGACTTAGCGGGTGCTTTACTCTTTCGTGGTGCCATGGTTTTCCTTCGGCACCACGGTGGGCGCCAATGTTGAAACCAGCGTTCCTAACAAGGTATAAAGACCTCCGACTGGACGTTGCTCCAGGGGAGTGAGCAACGGAATCGGCAAAGTGATATAACTCGGGCTTAACGTGTAATAAATTGCAATAAATCGCATTCACCAACCCCTTTCATGAGGGCTTGGCATCCTATTTATAGCCATTTATTACATACAATGTCGTTTTACAAGAATGCCCAAGGCATATTCCAGGAATATTCTCCTTCGCCTCCGTCCCGACCGGGATATCTCGGACTTCTCTTCGCTTTTCATAGCCGGCCCGTCACCGGAGACGTGTTCGGATTTTCTTCTTCTTCGTGACCTCCGCCATCTTCCTTGATGCCTGATATCTTCCGCCGTAATCCAAAGCCCAAGACCTTCGCGCAATTCTCCCGAGCCCCTGGAGATACCGGGCGAAGATCTTCGCATGTCCACTGAGCCCCCTTGGTCCCAGAGCGGAGATCTTCGCACAATCTTGTCTCTGCGTCTTGGATTAGGCGGAGGTCTCCGCTCAAGTAGCTGTGTGGCCTCCGGGTCTCCGCTTAGCAAGCGAAGGTGTTTCTCCCTTCACTCTTCTTTGGCCTCGCCTTGCACATATCGGCACAAACAAACAAGTTGTCGTTTTGGTTAGCCGCGGTCTCCGCTCCTTTATTTGCGCCGGGTTGTACGCCTCCGTCAGTGGCAGGGACTGTGTCCCAACATCACAATTGTTGTTAAGCACTGTGGCGTCAATGTCTTGGTGAAGCAAGCTTGTGGGATACCTATATCGGGTACCCTAAACACACGACTAATCACGCAAAGCCCAAGCGGCACTCGCCCGGATCAACATCAACGCGAAGCTCGGTCCACGGGGATACTTACGCCGCGACGAGCACGAGCTCCATCTCCTACGAGCTCAGACGCCGGAGCCCGAGCTCCGCGTCGCACGAACTCAACCGTACACCCGAACTCCGTCTCGAACGAGTTTAGGGGCCGTGCCGCAAAAACCGATCCCGACCGACCGCGGTCTCCGAGCCCGAGCTCGGAAGCCCATGGTCTCGTCGGGACGGTACGAACAACCTACCCGAACTCGACTTAGGGAGCTCATGGTCCCCACGACCACGAGCTCGACGACCATGGGTTCCACGGAACGCACGACCGCAAAGTCCCGAGCTCCGAGCTCGGTAGCTCGTGATGCCGTCAAGACAGCCTCCGTCAAACTCCGACTTCACACGACGACCGAGCGTGCGGTCGCATCATCACGCGACCGTGAAGGCCGCGCGGCGCACGCTCCGACCAAGACGACCTCGAGCTCGGAACAACGCCATCCATCGGCTCCGCATCCCACCACGCCAAGATACGGCCAACCGCTACGGACAACCGCTACGGACAAAAGCTCCCGCCACAGCTCTCTCGTCCACACAATCCGCCGCAGTCCCTGACGGGAACAGAGAAGCATGCCCGACGGTCGACAAGACGTCTCCCTGGCGCAGTATTCGAGTGCGACGGAACCACGCACGCCGATCATCATTACGGGCGCGGCAAGATCAGGGCACGCCCGCACGGGCCCCGGCGGCGAGGATTCCCGCGCCGCCCCTCTCAAGGCGCTCTGAAGAAATAGGCGGACAGGCTACGAGCTCGTAGGTCGGCAACGACGCACGCGTGCCCGGCAACTGAACGTGGTCCACATCCCAGGCGACTTTTACACTTTACCCCCTCTACTTTTGTAATCTTCACAACTTTAGTCCTCCTCCTGGTGGCACCCGTGTATCCCCCCTTGCGACTATAAAAGGGGACCCTTGGCCACCGGGAGGAGGCAGGTTCTCACCTCTCGACACTACGATCCCCACTCGACTCCACACTCATAGAGACTTGGGAGCCGGCCTCCCTCTCTCGACATGCTTGTATTCTCCCCAATATGAGCTCTTGAGCTGGACATAGTGACTCGATTGAGAGGCGGACTAGGGCACCCGATTTGCCGAACCAAGATAAACCTTGCGTCCCGTGTCCCTTGAGCTAGGCCATCGAAGCTCCACACGAGCCAGACGATTTTACTGTGTCTGTGGCATATCCCACGATATTAGACCACGACAGCAGTAAAGCAGTGACCATCTTTGGACTGCACTTAGTCTAGTCATAGTGGAGCGTTTTACCTCTCGGTTTTCAAGATGTGAAACTTTGGTACGAAATAGGCGTCTCCCTCAATGCACAATTTCATTGCACAGTTTCATAAGCTCACGGGTCCCACAGCCTCTCTCTCATTGCACGGTTTCATTACATAGTTCCATAGTGAAACACTATTTCTGTCTCAATGGGGATTTCAACCCGTTTCCAACGTGTGTGAAACAGCGCCCAAAGGTTTTACCATGGTGAAACTTTTTCCTTCTCTCTCCTGGGTGTTTCATGCAAAAAGTGGATTTTTGCTGATGTATATCAGTATTTAATGTGCATGAAACACTCCCTGAAACTCCCATTGAAACCGGCCTTATGTACTGAGATGTATAGGGCAGTATCTCCATCATTATCTTCAATGTTGACGAGCATCTTTAGCTGTGGCAAACCCAGGACAAATTGTAAGAACTCCATCTGTCCTTCTATTACTGCTTGGTGCAGACATGTTTGGCCATTTTCCCGACTGTAGCAAGCATCTGGACAGTGTTTAAGAAGCTCTCGAGCAACACCTACACGGCCTCGACATGCTGCAGAATTAAGAAGAGGGACGCCCCGTGAGGAGATTACATACCCTAAACACCGATCTTGTTCCAACAATACTCTTAGGACCTCAATCTTGTCCCAAAGTACTGTCAGCATCATTGAGTGCAGCCTTTTTGGTCTTCTTGAGTTGCCAGAGCAGGACGTGTTTCCATAATCTTTTCAGCCATGGCTGCAAAACAAGGCAGTAAAGAATAGGTTGCTGTCATGTAGTATAAGTACATTTTAATTTCCCCAAATTTTAGTTTGGCAAGTCTCACCTGAATTACCGCTTCTCACGGCAGCATGCAAAGCATTCATGCCAAAGACTCCCCCATGGGCAGAATCAGGAATCTCCAACAGTTTGTCGAAGACATCCTCGTAGTTTCTCATCACCGCGATGAACATGGGTGACTCGCCATGTTCGTTCACAGCTATGTTTGGTACCTGGCTTAGTATTCAGCATAAACAGACTAAGCCTCTGATTTGGGTTAGTGTGGCTGCTTTTTTCTGGGCCATCCGAGATGTCGAAATGACACGATTTTTAAAAATTGAAATCTAACTCTATTATGCAGGTTATCTTCGGGGAGCTTGTTGGCTACGTTCCCGGGCCCAGCTGTAGCGTTCTGAGCAAACAAAGGACGCCCTCGTGTGTTTGAGCAAGTGATTAGGGATGGTTGCTTTAAAAATTTCAAATAGAGGGTGGAAACATATTTTCCGTTTGTTATAACTCTTATGTCTATGTTAAAGACATTGTGTAATAATTGGCTGTGTACATCCCTGGACGTAGAGGCCGGATTGTATTATCCATTATCTAAAAAAAATGTTCGTTCACAGCTTGTGACAGAGCGGGCTCTGCTTGTATCAGCTTCAGCGCGAGCTTCCTGTGTCCGCTGCGTATGGCTCGGTGCAGCACGTTCCATCCACGATTGTCTTGCTTTAGGATCGTGTCTCGCAGTTGTTGATCAAGGCAACACCTGAGCAATACAGAAGCTACAGAGACATGGCCACTAGTCACGGCAGCGAGCAGAGGGGTCTCGCCGTCCAAGTTGACGGCAACGAGGAGTGAAGGGTTCTGGGCCATGACCTCCTTGCAGAGCACCTCGTGGCCACGGATGGCTGCGATGTGAAGGCAGGTGTTCCCCTGAGGAGTGGTACCAAGCAGCACACCCGGACCAGGCGGATGCAGCTCAGCGACATGACCAGATGCTGCTGCTTCCACAAGTCGTTCCATCCCCTGAGGAGTATGTTTTAACAATTTGCATAACATCAGTTTTTGCCTAAAAAAACAATTTACATAACATATACAGAGAAACCATACGTACGGACGTGAAAGGCTCTATGTGGATGCTTACGGTGGAACCGTAAAACAGCGATCATGCTCATCATTGTTATTTTCTTCTGCCCCCTCACATGTTTGGCATCATTCTGTTTGCGAGTTGCAGAGCAGTTTCTCCTTTGTTATCAGGTAAGTTAACAATATGCTGAAGTTGTGGAGACCTTGCGACAAATCGCATAAAATTTTCCTGAACAAATGATACAGCTATGTGAAGACACGTCGAACCCGTTGCGTTGCAGAAGGGAGGATCAGGACAATGTCTAAGAAGCTCTCTAGCAACACCAACATTGCCCTCGGTTGCTGCGGTACAAAGAAGAGAGGAGCCATCTGTGGAGATGAAATAACCCAAAGACGGATCATGTCCAAGAGTACTGTAAGCACGTTAATCTTGTTCTCGTGTGCGGTCAGGTGCATCGATGTACGCTTATCTTCATTTTCTTGTCTGACTAGCCCTGGAAGTGCCTCTATAACCCTTTTAGCCATAACTGAAACAAAATCAAGGCAAGAAATAGGTTACTGGTGACCAAGCAGAGGACATATATAGTACTGTATTAGATATCAAGTTTCTGTTAATAAAGCAGCCTGTATGGGATGCATAGGTCTCACCTGCATTACCACTTGTCACGGCCGCATGCAGAGCATTGTACCCACGGGCTCCCCCATGAGCCGTATCAGGAATCTCCAACAGCTTCTCCAAGACGTCCCCACAACCTCTCATCACGGCAATGAACATGGGTGACTCATAACATTTGTTCACAGCTTTGGATAAGGCGGGCTCTGCTTCTATCAGCTCCAGCGCGAGCTTCCTATGTCCCCTCAAGACGGCATGGTGCAGTGTGCGTTGAATTCACGATTGTCTTGCTTCAGGATCGTCTCTTAGATGGTCGTGAGTAGAGTAAGAGACTGTTGCAGCTGCAGGACGTCGTTGCAGAATCCCACGTGGCCATGGATGGAGGCGATATGGAGGCAGTTGTTTCCCTGTGGAGTGATTCCAAGCTGGACTCCGGGCTCATGAACAGCGAAGTGGTTCATTTCTGCGGCATCACCAGATATGGCTGCTTGGAGGAGCCGCCTGTCCATCCCGGCCTTCTCCAACAATGAAACGATGCTTTCTGATCCACGTCTGGAGGAGAGTGGTAATTGATTTGCATATAAGAATTAATTATCAGACACATTGGCCCTGTTTGGATCTATGGACTAGAGCTAGATTGAGCTAGTTTTTGGCTCAACTATCCCAAAAGATCCAAACAGGAGGGCTAGAGTGGGGTCGATGCAACTAGCCCAAAAAAAAAACTAACCCAGCTAAGAGGTGATTATTGGAGCTAGTTCTTATGGGGCGAATCCTCATTTTTCTCATGGAGTCAAATGATTGAAAAAGTGTATTTATTGTTGTTCTAGCCCATAAATCCCAAACACCTCTAGAGCTAGGGTTAGTTTAGAGCTAGAGGTAGAGTTAGAAACTAACTCTAACTCAGTGCTAGAGTATCAAACAGGGCCATTGTTCGCAAGAAAGATGCAACTAATGAGAGCGCATATCTCTCGGACAACACAAGGGAGCAGTAGAGCCGTAGCATGCAGCGACCACAGTAGCTTAATTGAGTGATGGGTCTCGACGACTCAGCTTGACTCTCGAGTCAACTATGCAAGTCAATTATTAGAGCATCGACAGCTAGTACACATGGCGTCTGAAAGGTAGGACGGAGGCTGAGAGCCCCAGACGACCCTAGCGTGTGTAGTCAGGTAGAGTGCTTCATTTGCGCCAGTTTAGCCATAAAGCACATCCGTCCATCACATGATTTCGTCAACAAGAAAAAAGAACATATATATGAATTGCGTCAGATGTGAAGTGCGCCAGCTAACTACGCTCCAAAACCTATGTACCCATTTCGTATTTAGCCTTTGTTTATATATACGTTTTGCATCGTATTTTATATGGTTCAAAGTACCTTTCCACGTAAATTTTATTGACCATATAGGCAGCAGACAATGACTTGGAGAATAGTGGCAACGGATTAGCATCCAAATCCATAGGTATAAATCCAACGAAAAAATCCAAATCCAAACCTACCGTAATACAAAATGATTAAAGACCAATCCATTCCAGTTTCTCTATAGTCTAAATCCACACAATATGATCGAAAAATAATTCAAATATAAAACCCCATATGTTTTGTTGTAAACAGTTACCTCTGAAAAGAATATGAATTATGACGACAAACCCTGTGAAACCTAACATATTTTTTCTTGTACATAACATTTCTCCTTCTTAATACAAAGATACGCACTCGCGCGTATTCCAAAAAAAAAAAAAAAAACCTAACATATTTCTCATCAACAAAGTAGCCGAGTTGTAGGATGTCCAATTTCAAAATAAAATACTATCACTCGTCTATAGAGGCTTGAAACATTATGTGTTCAAATTACATAATTCTGGCTTTATTACAGGGGTTACAAATTACTCAAACAATAGTGCTGTTCGGCAAACATTGCAACATATGCTGTTTCCTTGTGTTTCCAGCATAAAAATAGGGAAGCAGATAGAACCAATAACAGAAGGTGACCAAGCTAGACCATATTGAGGAGTTCCGACTTATAAGTCCAACCCAACCGAAATCTCAGTCTCAAGATGGGCCATTCACCAAGAAGCTTAGTGAGAATGGGCAGTAAAGACGTTAGAACACAGACCACAACGGCCAGCCATAGGAGACGAGGAGCTAGGACAGTGTACAGACCAGTTGCAAATGCCGTTGTGGTTGCCATGTATGCAAACCACATAAGCTTCTTTTTGTAAAATACCTGTAGTGAAGCAGGAACTCAAGATCCTCCCACTTTGCAATGACGCATATGAAGGCAACAGCAAGTGAGGAGCACATAGCCAAGGTGTCTCGAGATCAAGAATGCTTTAAATGCAAACTTCCTTGCCATGATAGGAAGCCCCTCGTTTCCAGGATCAGTGCTATATCCTCCTGGCAAAGTGAATGCAGCAGCAAATGTGATCGTTGCAATGAGGATTGCTACTAGGGAAGTGTTTCCTGTGTATGTTTGATTCAGTGACTTGATATCCTTCCTTGATAAGTTGGTCACTTTATCCTTGACTTCCCTGTGGAGATTAAAAGTACAAGATGCATCTTGAGGATCAGCTTTCAGCATAAGCATGGACACTTCGTTCTGCATAAGTTTATAGAAATATTCTGTATAAGTTTAAAGAAATAATATATATGGTAATGGTGCTTGCATCAATAATTAATTAATATAGCACTCATAGAAAAATGAAAACCTACAACTCTGCGGTTTGTTGTCACAGTTGCTGAAATTAAAATAGTCATTTAGTTCTAATGTCCTTGTTTTCTTTGAACTTAGTTATTCGTGGGATCTTAGTTGTTGTTTGTGGGATCTATTTAACTGCGTCTGCACGTCGGCGTTATTTACACACTAGTACCAATTGATACAAAGGACTAGTCGGATTCTAGAAGTGAACATATGGATGGTAGGAAAACAATATGACAGCACAGAAGATTGGCAAATATACATACTGATTTGGCATGATGAAAAAACATACGCACCCAGTTCAAAGTCTTGGCAAGGTCAGTGCGTAATTCCCAGTTTGCTGGGTTGCCGTTTTTGTTAACCACTGTGACATCTATGTCTCGGTGATGCAGTAAAGCAGCGACCATCTTGGGATTGCACTTTCTGACTGCGAGGTGCAGAGCTGTATCTCCGTCTCGATCTTGCATGTTAACGAGTCTACGAAATTGTGGCAAACCCAGGACAAAATCTACGAACTCCGTCTGTTGATACGATACAGCTGTGTGCAGACATGTCAAACACTCACCTATTGTTGCGGTAAAGGGCGCATCTGGACAATGTTTAAGGAGCTCTCGGGCAACACCAACATGGCCTCTATATGCAGCAAGATTAAGAAGAGGGGAACCAGTACTTGAGACTAGGTACCCTAAAGGCCGATCGTGTTCCAACAATACTCTTAGCACGTCAATCTTTTCATAAAGTACAGCCAGAATAATTGGAGTGTTATTATTCTTGTCTTCTTCTCTGGCCAGAGCAGGAAGTGTCACCATAATCTTTGTAGCGATGTCTGCAAAAAGGCAGTCAATTAACAGCCATGGAATAATGACACTGTATATATTATATATAATTAAACGATGAGGTGGTAAAGAATACGTTGCTGGCTTGTACGGAGTAATCGATTTTATTTAGTTTTCCAGATACTCGTCAGGCCTCGTCTCACCTGAATTACCGTTTCTCACGGCAGCATGCAGAGCATTGTAGCCGATGGCTCCTCCGTGAGCAGAATTAGGAATCTTCAACAGTTTCTCGAAGACATCCTTATAATTCCTCATCACCGCAATGTACATGGGTGACTCATTGTATTGGTTCACAGCATGCGACAGGGCTGGCTCTGCTTGTATCAGCTCCAGCGCCAGTTCCTTGTGCCCGCTGCGAATGGCGTGGTGCAGCGCATTGCATCTGCGTTTGTCTTGCTTCAGGATTGCCTCGCTCAGCTGCTGATCACAGCAGCACCTGAGCAAATCAGAAGCTACAGAGACACGGCCGCTTGCCACTGCGGCGATCAGAGGGTCTCGCCATCCGAGTTGACGGCTGCGAGCAGTGACGGGTTCAGAGCCTGGGCCTCCATGCAGAACACCTTGTGGCCATGGATGGCGGCGATGTGGAGGCATGTGTTCCCCTGAGGAGTGGTTCCAAGCAGCACGCCCGGATCACGCAGATACAGGTCCCTCATTTCTACGACATGACCACATACTGCTGCTTCCAGGAGTCGGTCCATCCCCTGAGGACGTACAGATGATTATACAAACTAATACATTTTAACAAATTGACAAGACAAATTGAAACGATATATGGAGAAACCATACGTACCGACGTGAACGGCTCTGTGACCTTGACCGGGTCCGTGTTTGTGGCAGTTTGTTTTTCTCCTTCGTCATCTGTCACCATTCTGGCTACGATTGGCCGAGGTGTTTCTCCTTTATTATCGGGCACATTAATAAGATGCTCAAGTTGTGGAGACCTCAGGACAAATTTTACAAACTCTCGCTGATCGCATAATAAAGCTAGATGAAGACATGTCAAGTCCGTTGCATCGCAGTAGGGAGCATCAGGACAATGTCTAAGAAGCTCTTCAGCAATACCAACGTTGCCCTGAGATGCTGCAATACAAAGAAGAGGGGAGCCATCTGTGGAGATTAAATAACCTAAAGACGCGTCATGTTCCAACAATGCTGTAAGCACGTCAATCTTGTTCTCAATTGCGGCCAGGTGCAATGGTGTAAGCTTATCTTCATTTTCTTGTCTGGCTAGCCCTGGACGTGCCTCCATAACCCTTTTAGCCATAACTGAAAGCAAATCAAGGCAAAGAAACGAGTAGATATGATGTTTCTGTGAAGAAAGTAACAAATTTCACAATCCTAATTATTCCAGTAGCTGTATGCATAGGTCTCACCTGCATTATCACTTGTCACGGCAGCATGCAGAGCATTGTGCCCATGGGCTCCCCCATGAGAAGAACCAGGAATGTACAACAGTTTCTCCAAGACCTCCCCATAATTTCTCATCACCGCGGTGTACATGGGCGACTCGTTATAATTGTTCACAGCATGAGACAGGGCGGGCTCTGCTTCTATCAGCTCCAGAGCGAGCTCCCTGTGTTCGTTGCGGATGGCATGGTGTAGTGCGTTGAATCCGCGCTTGTCTTGCATCAGGATCGTGTCCCTCAGCTGCTGATCACAGCAGAACCTAAGCAAAACAGAAGCTACAGTGACACGCCCCCTAGCAACGGCGGCAAGCAGCGGCGTCTCGCCATCGGCATTGGTGGCGGTGAGAACAGGAAGAGACTGGTTGAGCGTCAGGACATCGTTGCAGAATCCCACATGGCTGTAGATGCAGGAGATGTGGAGACACGTGTTCCCCTGTGGAGTTGTTCCAAGCAGCACTGCCGGATCATGCGAAGCCAGGTGCTGCATTGCTATTGTGTCTCCAGTTGTGGCTGCTGCTAGGAGACGCCTATCCATTGGAGTTGCAGCTGCTTAGTTGCTCCTCCTGACGAACTAGACGAAGTTGTAAATGACAGTTCACCAAAACTAGATAGAAATTATTGATTATTTATATGGATATTGCTTTATAAAATAGACAAAGACGGAACACAAGGGATAAACATTTTGGATTGCTTTAAGTGTTAAACTAAAAGACGGAACTCAAGTATATTAGAACCGTTCTAATATACTTAAGTTCTTCTTTTAAAAAAAAAAAAAATCTAGCGGGCCCATGTTGATAAGCTAGGGAAATTTTAGTTGAACCGCCTAGATTGAACCAAGCACCATTGGTTTTTTTTTTTTTCTCTTCGTCTTGCCAATGTTTTCTTTCCCTTCTAATAATGCAGTGACGCGCAACATTCACCGTCAGGCACAGACCCATGTCCACTGCCTCATACGGAAGATGAGCTTCGTAAGTTTGTAGATACTCAAAAAATAGCAAATGGAAGCCAAGCTTAAAGAGCTTCATAGGCATGGAAACTTGCACACCTTGCAGCAAAAGGGACCAAGGAGCTAGTCATTTCTAGAAACGTATCGATCATTGTTGATGCAGGGCACAATAAAGATGCCATGAAGATGTGAGATCTAAGCACGTCTAGCATCCAAGTGTCTGCGATAGAAGTTTTTTTTAAAAAAAAATACTAAGATATTACTTAGAGTATCGTCACCAAATCCCCTTTCTCCGTTCCTTTAAAATCTAGTAAGGATTTTTTAAAAAAAAAAACCTGAATTAGAGACTAGAGGATGCGTGCTCGATCAGCATATTGAGGTAGTCTTAATTGTCCCCTTTATCAAGTGAGATTCACATGTCAGTGACAAAACATATTTCTCCTTTTTTTCTCTCATTCTCGACTCTTTCTACCTCCCAGCAGATCGCAGCAGGCGAGGACCGCGGGCGCGGGGCGCTGCTGGCTGCGGCGGCCTCCCCGGGCGCAGGGCGCTGTGACCTTCCCAGCGCAGGGCATAGCGACGTTACCCACGGCAGTCACAAGTTACTGTCAGTGGTGTGCACATAACGTAAGAACCAGGACTCCTTGTACTATCAACCGCTGGCGCTAAAACATCGGTTCTAAGAAAATAATAATTACGGCTACATACCTTGTAATTGTAGCAGCAAGACGATTATCTGTCAACGAGGCGAAGACCGATCGATCTCGCAACACAGCGGAAAGGTTCACAACTCAAAGGAACTGAGAGGAGTAGTAGAATGTGAGTGGATCCAGACTGGTGGGGGAAGTGGTCTGCCAGCCAGTAGTATATGATGCCAGTAGCATATGATGCCAGTAGCAAGCAATGGCAGCTAGCCCGTCCACGTCTTCCTGCAGCACCATTGATGAGGTCTTTTAACTAGCTGTACCAGGGCCGTACATGCAGCCACCTACCTCTGTAGTGATGAAGTTGAAGTTGATGGTGTCTTCGTTGACCCCCCAGGTCAAGAGAAAGATAGGCTTCCTCACCTGCCTCGCATTAATCTCGGTGTCCCAGGCCGGAAGGATTCAAATCCTGTTTCCGCTAACTCAATGGCTTGCACTCCTAATTCAATAATCATCAACTCAATCTCACACCAGTCTACTACCTCCTGGGTTTTACGAGATTTCAGACAGTAAAAAATAGGGAAATTTTGCTGTGGGACAGTGGACAAACACATTATTTGCTGATGGACACCGCCAACTTGGACACTATGGCCATTAAAATATTAATTTTCGCAGTTTGGGAGTGAGAAAGGGCATGAAAAGACCTTATTGCCCCTGTGGTCATCTTCCCCATCGTGACTTTGACTGGTGAGGTCTGTCCATGTCCTCCCCGCATCGCCGGCAAGCAGGATTCACCCTGGCAAACTCCAGCACCACCTGGTCCGACGAGTAAGACGCCACCCCATCTAGATCTCTCTGCCCCCCACGTCATTTTCCGGCCACGCCCGCGCCCCCCGCCGCCCTAGCAGCACCATCCGAGGCGAACCTTGCGCAGCTCTCCGCCGCCATCACAGCTGGGAGGTAGTACACAGGAGGTGGCGTTCCAAACACGGAGGCTTGGCGTCAAGTAGCGAGGACGCCTTCTGATGCTCTTGCGGTGCCGAGGGCGGAGAGGATACGGAGGGAGATGGCCAGAATCAAGACATCAGGAGTTCAGGTGAAGCTTCGACCATGGCACTGGCGGTGGCGATGCAGCCATATGAAGCAGTGTGGGGAGGGAAGAGTGGTGGTGTGGGAGTGGCGTGCATGCAAGTGCTCGGCGTGGCTTTTACAGAGGAGGAAGCGAGAGGAAGGGACCGGCAGAGAGCCTGGGTGGAGCCATTAATGGCAGCCGGCGATTGACGAGATAGGAAGAAATAATGTTAACAATTGATTGATGTAGGGGAAATGGAAAGGAGTGAAGGAGCGTGATGATAGGGTCTAATTGCTGCGATATTAAAGGAGCAGGCGTTAATGGATTTCAGTTTTTCCATTAACGGAGGAAGGAGAGAGATGAGGATGCCGGCTGGAGGTGGAAGAAGACCTCAGGGGCAATATTGTCTACTCCCTCCGTCCCAAAATAGATGTCATTCTCGCCGGTAGAAGTCAACGCTTTAAACCGCCAAGCAATTATATATTAAAATATATAAATATTATGCTAAGTAATTAGTATCATCGGAAAGATCTTGAAGTCTAGTTTTTAATAAATTTATTTAAAAATATAAATGTTGCGACGTATTTTCTACAAACCTAGTCAAAAGTTGAGAAAATTTGACCCAAGACGCACCCTATAGCGACATCTAAAAAGGGACGGAGGGAGTATTTACCACCGTCACTCCCTTCTGAACTGCAGAAATTAATATTTTAATGATTGCGGTGTCGAGAAACATAATTTCATAATGGTAGTAGGTATATTTTCGAGGTAGCGGTGTCCATCAGCAAATAACACGTTTGTCCGATGTCCCACGTCAAAATTTCCCTAAAAAAATATGTTGCTCTCCTAATTCAATAATCATCAATTCAAGGAGCACACATTGGATTTTACAAGATTTCAGGTGGTAGCCTGCAGGGTTCTTGCCACCCCCATACAGTTAATTTACACGATTGCATTCGCTACTGGCTCTAGCTAAAGGTTGCTAGGAAGGAGGCTGGAGTTGCAGCCACGTCGAACTGGTCTTCTGTGGCAAGATCATCGAGTCAGCATACTATGCAAGTGAATTATTAGTGCGCCGACTACGCACAGCGTCTGAATGGAAGGAGCCGAGAGCCCCGGCCCGGACGACCGGACCGAGCGGTGGGTAGCCAGGTAGAGGGGAAAAAAAATTCTATTGCGACACCGCGTATAACTAGATAACATGTGTCCTGTTTCTCTAGAAAAATCTAACTGCTGTCTGCTGGCCGCTTGAAACGTGGACTTGGTTCATTGGCTTGACCATGTGGAACCGTTGATCGCCTTGCCTGCTTGTGGGACCCGTAGACACGCGTCGAGCAAGCGTAGGCGACGTTGCGACGGTGTCGCATAGAATTTTTCTGGTCAGGTAGTGTGCTTCATGTGTGCCAGTTTAGCCATAATGCATCCATCCATCACATGGTTTCATCAAGAAGAAAAAATATATAAAGTGTGTCACCTGTTAAGTGCTGCTAACTACGTTTCAGCAACCTTTGACCCTTTTGTATTTATAGGCTTTATTTATATTATTGTTAGGCTGACGTGTCCTTTTTTTTTTGAAAAGGATGCCATTCATTAACATCAACCAGCCGAGGCGTCGAGAGGATACCGAAGGAACAATTGTTCCGATGCAAAAGCACAAAAGACCTGACAACAACAACAGACACAAACTAATCCCGTCGAAGTCCTTGTGCTCCTTGCCAATCCAAACCGATTCAACTTGATTCGAGGATGCATCATCGTAGACTCGCGAGCTTTAAAAGCTTCAGCATTGCTGCTTTGTGAACCGCGCATCGCTGACAAAGCCATAAACTTTGTGGCATGTCGGGCGGGGAAGATCCTCGGACACCCTCGAACCAGAGCCTCGCGATCTCCCACCATGGCCGTAAGAAATACGAAGACCCTTCCACCTACACCCACAAACCTTGCACCGAAGCGGGAAGACCTCCATTTTATCGTCGCTGCTCGGACCACACCCAATCGAAGCCACGAGCGACAACCAATGAAGCGCGACAGAGCCTCATCGGCCCATGGAAATGATAGAACCGCCGACGACGCGCCGACTCTGTACAACCCACTCCGGCCGCACCGTTGGCGTAGGAGGAACACGCCATCGGTGGAAGGAAGAAGTCGGGGGAAATTATTCAAGGACGCCGCCATCGCCTCCTCTTCGCCAGCAGCGCCCAGAAAGACAAGCCACAGAGGAAACGACATCCTCCCGGCACACCTGAAGAAACTCGCACCGTCGGCGTCTGTGGGGGTAGGGAACCCGCCGGAAACCAGCGCCGCCGCCCGGGGGCTCAAGACCTTGCTCTACCGACAGGAAACGACGGCGAGCCAAACCTCCTCATACCGCCAAAGACCCGATGGCGGAGGGCCCGGTAGGGCAAGGTAGGGCACTCGCCCTACCTTGGCTCCGCCGCGGATACCTACCCCGAGTTCCTCCGGTGAGCCATGGTTGCAAGGTCGAGAAGGTCGAACTATCGAAGTCGAAGACCTGCTATAGCCTGAACGTTCGCAGGAAGCCAGGAAGAAGATAATAGAACTGAAGTCTGAAATGTTACTTTTTTTTTGAGTTGCCTCTTATCTAGGTACAGCTGTAGTATCTGCTCATACACACGCACACCCACACTACACACGCACACCACACACACCAACCGTGTACAACCGGACCTACAAATACATACGGATATGAAGATCGCGCCCTTCTTGAGATCACCGGAATCTACCGACTCAGAGGCGGCGAGGTGCGTCGCATTCCGTTGAACGTCCCACGCCGAAGAGGCAAACACTGAAACAATCCGAGTGAAGGCGGGAATTTCTTGTTCGGCGGAGACACCGTCGCCGATGTCGGGCATCGAACCCGGGCGGGTGGCTCGCACACCCAGAACAAGACACCATCTTGGGCCTTGTGGCTCGTGTAATGGGCTAATGGCCCAACGTGAGTACCGGATTGCCATCCGCCGTTTCGTTTTCCTCACTTCTCCGCACACAATGCCGCGGGTTCACATCGCTAGGACGCTAGGGCAGCAGTCAAGTTCCATTTGCATCCCGCCGCCCGACGCCCGATCCACCACGAGACGTCGCGCCGATCACGACGCACACGACGCCCGGCCGTCGATCACAACGAGACGAACTTCTAGGGATTATTGTTTTTATTGTTATCTTTTCAAGCATGATCGAATGGATGGCAAATTTGGTATGATGTCTTTACATCATTGGGGTTTAACAATTGGAAGAATGCATATTTGGGGCTTCAAAAACATAAGGGAGAATTAGGAATTAGGTCTGGAAAAAAGTTGCTTTAGGAATTAGGCCCTTTTTTTTTTTTTAATTTGGGAATCAGGGCCTCAAAACAAAATTTGTTTAGGAATCGAGGCCTTCCGTCGGTTTTGGAAATTCATAACTAGAGTTTGGTAACTCAATTTTGGTGAACCAAATTTTGTTGTGCTCCTTGAGATGTCTAGCTTTTATTAAAAATATGAAACTGGCCATGTTTTATAGAATTATTTATTTTTAATATAAACCTGTTATGTTTTTATTAAAAATAAATAATTCTACATAACATGACCAGTTTCATATTTTTAATAAAAACTAGACATCTCAAGGAGCACAACAAAATTTAGTTCATCAAAATTGGAGTTACTAAACTCTAGTTATAAATTTCAAAAACCGACGGAAGGCCTGATTCCTAAACAAATTTTGTTTTGAGGCCTGATTCCTAAATAAAAAAAAATGGGTCTGATTCCTAAAGCAACTTTTTCTAGAGCCTAATTCCTAATTCTCCCAAAACATAATGGAAAACTCCATAACCAGTGTAGGATAGCATTAATACTACCGCCCTTTTTGAGAGATATTACTTTAATATATATGTTATCGACGACTCGACGTCGCCCTACCTTAAATTTTTTTTTCAGACTCCGCCCTTCGCCAGCACCGAGGGCAGGGGAAACCGCCGGAGGAGCCTCCGCCGTCACCCATCGAGCCGCTCGCTGAAGCAGCTCCTTCGCCTCGTCACCGAGAAAACACCGACGCCAACGCCCAAGCTAGCCACCGAGAAGCTGAGGAGGAGACGAACCCGAGGTGACGACGCATGAGACGCCAGGGATATTTATTGTAGTAGATGTACATCTACAAATATATACAATCCCTCCACCAAGAAGCTGGACCACCGACGAGTACACCCGCCGTGGTCGACGGGACCCCGCATCGCCGGGCGAGCAGCAGGCCCCAGAGAGGCAAAAACCCCGACACCGAGGTCGCTCCCGAGAACGGCACCCCGACGCGACGCATCGCGAGGCCGCGACGCCCAGCGAACTCGCGGCCGAGGGAGCTGCAACCCGACGCCGAGCATGCCCCACAGGGCCGCTCCCCCGCCGCACGCAGGTCCGCCGCTCTCCTCGGTGGAGGACAAACACAATCGCTCTCGGTCGCCGGTCTCTACTGTGTCGTGGGGAACGGAGGTTCGAGAGAGGTCTAACTCATAAGTAACTTAAGATGCACGCCTTTGCACTCTAGCCTTAGGCTGACGTGTCCTGGTGCTTACGTTTTGCATCGTTTGTGGTTTTAAGTACCTTTCCACATAAAATTTGATAACCCTATAGGTGGCCGTCCATTCAATTGGAGACTGAGCAAGGCGATCAAAGGGCGCTGAATAGCAGGCTAATTGGTATTAACGGAGGCGGTCGCCTTAATTCGACCGCCTCCGTTAATCGATTAACCGAGGCGGTTTTTGTCACCTGACTCGGTTACTAATACCGATTAACTGAGGCAGGCGCGTTAGAATTAACCGAGGCGGCGCTGTGGAGGCCGGCCGGCCTGGGGCCAACCGGGAATAACGGAGGCGGGCAAAAGGGGCGCTTACCCGGCTCCGTTAAGTTTTGGGTGGTGTCACGCACCGCAGACACTGTGTGGACTGTACACCCAATAATTTTGAGAAAAAATTTATAGCTACTATGCATATACATGTATAATACATATAAGTAGACCAGATTCTGTTTGTTTGATCCAAATAAGAGTAAAAAGGCCATGTTTCTTGTTCCAATCAGCTTGGTAACTTTATTACTGATATGCGTGGTGATGAAAGATTTAGCAAAGTGAAAAGTATTGCTGAGCTTCCAGTTTTGCTTGTTCAAACAAATAAGCATGTCTTGCACTCGTATGTCCACAAGGTTCTGAAATTAGTCCTATTGTTACCGGTTGCAACAGCAAGTGTTGAAAGAGCATTTTCATTCAGTGATGAACTTCATAAAGAACAAGCTAAGAAATAGCATGGGGGATCAGTACTTAAATGATTGTCTGGTTACATTCATTGAGAAGCAATTTTTTCTATGTGTTGCTGATGAAGACATCATCTCTCGATTCCAAAAGCCGCCAAGAACAAGCTAAGAAATAGCATGGGTATCAGTACTTAAATGATTGTCTGGTTACATTCATTGAGAAGCAATTTTTTCTATGTGTTGCTGATGAAGACATCATCTCTCGATTCCAAAAGCCGCCAAGAACAAGCTAAGAAATAGCATGGGGGATCAGTACTTAAATGATTGTCTGGTTACATTCATTGAGAAGCAATTTTTTCTATGTGTTGCTGATGAAGACATCATCTCTCGATTCCAAAAGCTGCCTCGTCGAGTAAATTTGTAATGTTCCTTTATTAGTTGAGACTTCACAAATATTGTACTAATGCACTCTTCTCTAGCACTGTTTGCTTTGAATTGATGGATATTTAGCTTTACATATGCCACAATGGTTGGTTCTGTATGTGGATATATGTAGTCTGTACACTCAATTTTCAATTCCTGCGTCCGTCACTGGTGTCACGCAAAATCAATCTTGTAGTAGTGCATGAGCAAAGCGTGGCCGAGATGATGACCAAGGTGGGGTTTCTGTGATCAATGGTTGCAGCTCATTATGAAATTTGTGTCGACAGTACAGTATCAGATCAAGGTGAACAGGGCACTCTCAGAACCTTTTACACCGGAGAGAGGTTCTGCGCCAAGGGGATCCATTTGTCACCCTAACTGTTTCTTCTTCGTGTGCGAGGGGTTCTCAGCCTTGCTGAACAAGGCCGAAGAAGATGGTTTGATTTCGGGTGTAAAATTTGCAGGAACGCTTCTAGTATCTCTCACCTTCTTTTCACCGATGACTCTCTGATCTTGATTCGGCCAAAAGGGGAGGATGCTAGCCAACTCCAAAACGAGCAATGTTCGGGCAAATGATTAACAAGTCCAAATTGGCTATTTTATTCAGTTCAAACACTGGGGCTGCACAGAGAACTGAGGTGAAAAATATTCTTGAAGTGGAAAAGGAAACCACGAATGAAAGATATTTGGTGCTTCCTGTCCATGTTGGCTACTCCAAAAATGAGGTGTTTGCATACCTCACTACCGAATTCCGCTCTTTATCGAGTGCCAAAGTCTTTGCCAAGTGTATTTTATCGGGCACTCGGTAAAGACCATCTTTGCCGAGTGCCAAATCAAAAGCACAAAAAAAAAAAAAAAAAAAAAACTTTCGGCAAAGATGGCTTTGTCGGTGTTTTTCCCCGCACTCGGCAAAGATCTATTTTGCCGAGTGCGCCTTTTTCCCGGCACTCGGCAAAGATGTATTTTGTTGAGTGCTGTTTCTGGCACACGGCAAAATGCGTCTTTACCGAGTGCCTTTTTCCCGGCACTCGGCAAAGAGGCATTTTGCCGTGTGCCGTGAAATAGGCACTCAGCAAATCAGTTTTTCAAAGCAGTTTTTTAGGCCCTAAATGAGTTCAACTGAAAAAGTTTTCAACTACAAAGTTTCATATCTTATTAAGATCTACAAAGTTTATTTTGGTCATTTCTTCATTTGACAAAGCGTTAATAATGTTGTTCACAAATCCTACATCTCTCTCATATCCTCTCATAGTTTCTTGAAACTAGAAGATTTTATTATTAAGATTTGTGAACAATGTTACTATCACTATATCGGATGAAGAAATGACAAAAATAAACTTTATAGATCTTGATAAGTTATGAATCTTTGTAGTTGACAACTTTTGATTTGAATTCATCTTATCATGCAAAGCTACGCCCCTGAATTTCAAAATTTTAAAATTCAAAATTTTCAAACGACCTCGGATGGAGAAACTTCCTAAATAAAAATTGTAGATCTTGATAAGTTATGAATCTTTGTAGTTGACAACTTTTTGATTTGAATTCATCTTATCATGCAAAGCTACATCTAAATTTTAAAATTTTAAAATTTGAATTTTTTTCAAACGACCTCGATGGAGAAACTTACTAAATGAAAATTATAGATCTTGAAAAGCTATTAATCTTTGTAGTTGAGCACTTTTTTATTTGAATTCATCTTATCATGCAAAACTACGTCTAAATATCTCAAATTTGAAATTTGAATTTTTCAAAGGACCTCGGATGGAGAAACTTCCTAAATAAAGATTGTAGATCTCGAAAAGTTATGAACCTTTGTAGCTGAAAATTTTTTGATTTGAATTCGTTTTAGGGCCTCAAACAAGCAATTTTCTCTCGGTTTTAGTACAATATTTGGGGAACCAAAAAACAGAATGTTGACACATGTGATGGTGTAGTGCGCGTGGTAGAGCAAGAGGTGCGTGATGGGGAGGTCGCGGGTTCGAAGCCCCGCTGCCGCAAAAAGTTTGCAAAACCGTAAAAAATGACCCGTGGCTAGGGGTGGCCGCAAAGTTTGCAAAAACCGTAAAAAATGACCGTGGCTAGGGGTGGTGGTTGGCTGTCGGTGGGGCCCTCCCCGGATTAAAAAAAAAAAGTTTACCATTTTTGGGGGTTTTTTTTCGCGATTTCTTTTGCCGAAAGTGTTTCTTTTGCCGAGTGTTTTTCAAGCACTCGGCAAAAGCTTTGCCTAGTGCTCGACAAAAACACTCGGCAAAGCCGAAGGTTACACTCGGCAAAAGGCTTTGCCGAAGCGTATAAAGGCCTTTGCCGAAGTGTCTCGGCACTCGCAAAGAGCCCTCGAGTCCGTAGTGCTGAAAGATAGAGCATGGAAAAGAATTCAAGGATGGAAGGAGAAATTTTTGTCATGGGCGGGAAAAGAAATTTGGATCAAGGCAGTAGCTTAGGCCATTCCTACATTCGCCATGGGGTGCTTTGACATCACAAAAACTCTCTGTGATCAAATTAGTGCTATGATATGCCGATATTGGTGGAATCAGCAAGAGGGCAAACATAAAATGCATTGGGTGAGCTGGGATTTGATGATCAAACAAAAGAAAGATGGAGGTCTTGGGCTCAGAGATATCCATGGTTTCAATATGGCTATGTTGAGCAAACAGGCATGGAGACTGCTACACACCCGGAGCAGGGGCGGATCTAGAAACACCATCCCGGAGGGGGGGGCTAATTAGTTAGGGACAGACTATTTTAGGATTAAGGGGGGTAATTAGTTAAGGACATTCTATTTTGGGCTGAAAATCAAACAATTTGCATGGTTGGGAAAGATTTGCATGGAGAGGATTGAGGCTGCGCCCCCGGGCTACAGCCCCCCAGCCCGGGCGTAGATCCGCCCCTGCTCCGGAGTCGCTGTGCTCCAGAGTTCTCCAAGCAAAATACTACCCCGGCAAGTCTTGCTTGGGGCTGTGTCGGGTAGTGGTATCTCTTATTCAAGGGGGAGCATACTGCACGGTATTGATCTGTTGAAAAAGGGACTGATCTGGAGAGTAGGAGATTTGGCGTGATCCGTGGCTTCCTCGTGATATGTCCAGAAGACCAATAACACCGAGAGGTGCATGTATTCTGCACGATGTGGCAGAGTTGATTGATCCAATGACAGGCAGCTCGGATGTCACGCTGGTGAGAGACATTTTTTGGGAGGAGGTTGCGAGAATTATTTTGGCTCTACCGGTCCATAGAGGTAGAGGTATGAGGAACCTGGCTGCGTGACATTTCGATAAGAAAGGGATGTTCTCTGTCAAGAGTGCTTATAAGGTGTTTAGAGATGATCAGTTGCGCAGCAAGAGAAGAGGAGAGGGCTCGGCATCCATTTCAGACCCAGGATATGCGCAGGTAATGTGGACGAAGTTATGGGGTCTGAACTGCACGGGTAAAATCAAACACTTTCTATGGAGGTTCGCCTACAATAGCCATCTTCTTCGTATGAATCTGAAATGGAGGGTCATGGACATTGACACCAGTTGCGTGGTACGCCGACGTCTGAATGAGGATGGTGCTCATCTTTTCTTTAAGTGCAAAACTGTGGAGCGAGTCAGGAGCATTCTCGGATTGGAATCAGAGAGGGCAATGCTAGTAGAAAAAAGAGCTCAGCTCGAGATGTGATAGAGGCGATCCTGTCTCTGAAGGAGGAGCTGAAATTGAAATGCTGCCTCACTCTCTGGTTTTGTTGGACAGAGAGAAACAGAATACGTGATGGGGAGCAAGGAAGGAACCCAAGCAGTGTAGCTCATGCATTCAAGTTTACATGGCCGCATGGAACAGCAAAGGGAACACTGAGAAGCCCGTGAAAGCAGCTAGCACAAGAATGTCATGGGAGAGACCACCTTCAGACTATGTCAAAGTGAATTGTGATGCAACCTTTGATCCCCATACAGGCTCTGGTGGTTGGGGGTGCATTCTTCATGACTCAGATGGTGATGTTGTGGCTGCTCAGAGAGGCAGATTGGAGGCACTGCTGGAGCCTATGCAAGGTGAAATAATAGCCTGCATCGAAGGAGTACAGGCTGCTATTGATGCTGGCGTCATGCAGGTGGTGATTGAGACCGATGCAACAGCTGTCGTGCAAGCAATTTATTCCAATTACTATGACCTTAGTGCAATGGCAAACATAGTGGCGGAGAGAAGTCTACTATCTCTGAATTTCAACTCCTAATGAGTTCAGCACCGCCGAGGGAGTGCAATAGGGTGGCGCATGAAATTGCTGCTCTAGGTAGTGCTTGTGGAGGCCCCACGGATCGCCGGGCTGGGCCTCCATCGACGAAGGCCGCTGCCGCCACCGCCTGCCGCCGCCGGGTCCCTCCCCCACCGATCCCGGCTGGGGTGCCTCGCTGGCGCTCCATCGGGGCTGCGCATCGTGGTTGCCGGGAGCCGCCGCGGTCGCTTCTGGGGCTGCCATGCGGAGGGGCCGCTGGGCGCCGCTGGGACCGGGTCTCCGTCCGCGGGTCGGGACCGGGGATGGCCGCTGACGCCCCAGCGCGGATCCTGCCCCGCGATCGCCCGGCTGGGCCTTCCTCTCCGAAAGTGCTCCCCGACGCGGCGATCCCAACGCCGGGTGCGCTCTTTGGTCGGGCGGCCCTGCTCGCATCTCACCGATCCGCGCCTAGAGGCTGGATGCATGGCCTCCACCACGCAGCCTTGGCCGCGGACGCCGCCCGGTCGCGGCTCCGATGAACTCGTCGTCCCTCCCCGCCGCGATCCCGACGTCTTGAGCATCGACCGGGCCGGGCGAGTAATTCCACATCGCTGCCACTTGGCCTCTCGCCTCGAGCTCAAGATGTCGCCGCCAACGCCCACCCCGCCCTCTCCAAATCCAGCTTTCCAATGGGCTGGAGCGGGGGGTGGCGCCCTCCATTCTACCGAGGACAGCGCCCACGGAGATGGTTGGCGTGGGGCCCCGTTGGCGCGGCGGTCATCGAGGCGAAAGAGACGGGCGGATCGAAGACAGTTCGGGGTCTTCCTCCCGCACAAAAGATCGATGGTGGCTATTCAACGCCACCCTTGCATCAAGGTGGAGGGGCAACGGTGAGGGCACATGATTTCAGCGTTAGGCTGATTTGCTTGCTGCAAAGTGGGGCGGTCTACATCCAATGAGTTTTTTTTTCAAGATCATTTTGGTGCACGTTGTTTAAGGCGTGGTGGCTGTTTCGAAGACCGCCATGAAGCCGACATCGATATCTTTAGCACTGTCGTGAGTAGTAAACTCAATTCTTTTTTGGATGTAGTAGATCTTTGGTACATATATCTTCATGTACTAAAGTTTTTTTATTCTTAGTTTTTGTAATAAGTTTGGCTGTGTGTGGTCACGCAGAGGCTTTAGGCTGTGTGCGTTACCACAGAGGCCGGAATCTTAATTCCTTTATCTAAAAAAAAAGGTAGTGCTTGTGGAGTGGATGATGATCCAAATTTGTTTTCTTTCCCTTTGGGTATTCACTCTGTAATTGCTGACGATTCAACCTCGTATGAGTAATGGAAATTTATATTTCCCCTCCAAAAAAAAAATAATGCATCCATCCATCACCTGTTAAGTGCTGCTAAGTACGTTGAGGAGGAGGCGACGGTACCCTAGCCGCCACATCGTGAGGAATAATGATGTAGCGCTTGTGCCACAAAATGAATCCATGCTCTGCTTCTCCTAGGGTCTTCTCCCCATCACCTCCAGGAATGTCAAGAGCCACTCCCCTATGGGTGCTGATAACTCTATCCACATTGACGCTATAATATCGAGGTGGAATTACACTCCCATGGATACTTGGTGTCGTGTTAGGGTCTATAGGAGAAACAAAACCGCGTGCCACCAGGACTGTGCTATCCCCCATGGGAATGTGCAGCTCACATATCGTAAAAGGCTTAGTGATGTCATCTACGGGAAAGTGCTGCAATGCATCAACTTGTTGTGCAGTAGGTAGCTCAGTGGAAGCGTAGCTGCTTCCTCGCTGAGAGGGGCCGACTCCCTGCTCTAATGTTGACTGCCCTTGGCTACTCAACTGTAGCGCCACTTGCCGTCTGACCTCCTCTTGAATAATCATGTCCCTTCTTCGTTCTCGCTCCTACGACTGAAGCACCGCCTCCTCTAGCCTGCGTAACCGCTCTGCCTCCTCCTCCTTCCTTCGTTTGTGGCTTCTGTATGTATCGGTGTCCTAAGGGAAGCCATGCCCCCATGGAATCAATCCTTTGCCTCGCGTTCGGCCAGGTGTTCACGAGTCTGGAGGGCGTATGTCATGTCATCCTTCTCTCGGTTGGGCACAAAGGCACCACTGGCAGAAGCATCTTGAATCTCGAGAAGTCTTTTTGCTGCGGTTGCGAGCGCCCCACCAAAAACCGGATGCCCAGTCTCTTGGTCTAGTGATCCCCCATGCGTAAAAACCAACTCTTGGAGCGTTCGGGCCAATCGAGTGACATTGGAGCGATCCCTTTGGCAAGCATGTCTTCTTCCATTTTTTTTCCCACTTGGGAATGCCAGTCCTGTAGCCACCTGATCCCATGTTATGATGGTATACCTTTTTGCGAATTCTGCTAGTTCCTTCTCACCCGTTCGTCACCCTCTTCCGAGGTCTTGTACCTAACAAATTCTGGCCAGTCGTTCCTCAACTTTTTTATATGGGCTGTTCTCGCTAAAATCTAGAGTTAGATTCTTCTTGACAAAGTCTCTGTATAGCTTCTTCTTCCAGGTCTGGAATTGTGTGGCCATCTTCTTGGGAGCCTAGCTTTTGACTAAGTCATTTGTATCTTCGTCAATATTATCTGGTAGACCGAAATGAGCAATGACTTGATCCTAAAGAAGGTCATTGTCTCGGTGAGAAACAAAACTGATATGAGGAGCATCCTTCTTCATTTTCCTTTCACGGATGCTGATTGAGAGCCCCATAGTGGCGTACAAATTTTGTTGCATTCTTTTGGCTCCAGCGGTTCGCCGGTATTAGGATCGACTTTTGAGATTGGGGAAGTAACCCGTGTATGGCTTAGTCATGCCTTGTACATTTTACTGCTCTTCGTCGAGGTCGTCGATCCGAGGGCTACATATGTACAAACACAAAGGAATTAATGGAATTATTTTTAATTTCATACATATAAGAGATGCAATAAGATTGTTAATACAATATATACCTCGCAAGTATTTTCTTGCATAGGATTTTCTTTGCTCAGGGTTTTCTTCTAGGTCCTCTTGGAAAACTAAATATTCAGAGCAGTCATCTACTTAACTGATCCTCCTGGTCGGCCTCGTTCTGGTTGGGGCCATATTGATCACCACCAGAATTGATAATGTTCATCATTTCTTCATTGTGGTCGTAGTTGTTCGTCCGATCGGCCATCTTAATTAATCTATATATAAATGAATGAAAGCCATATTGTTGACACTCAAAAATTGTCCAAGGTGATTTTGGGCGTGATAAATAAGTTACAATGGTCATGGACATAATCGAGGTCAAGTGGCCCGCAAACGGAGCAAGAAATCACACGGAGAAGACGACGAGCCACGGCGAGCCGGCCCCTCCGGATTAGTTGGGTCCTCAAGTAGGCTGAGCTGGGCCCCCAAACCAGCTTATTTGGGTTCTCAAACCATTTTGTCATACCCCAAAAACTTTCTATTTTGGGATATGACTTAGAAAAACACTAAAATGACAACAAATGATTTTATTATTTTCTAAAATTTATCAACTTAGTTAAGTTGTTGACATTTTAGATAGTGAAAATGTGTGTTTCTAAATTTTTATAACTAACTAGATTATTTTGTTGCATTTCATGCCTTTGCATAGTGTTTTTCTATGGAAAATGAGTTTAAATGTTTTCAAATCCGTATAGGGCTTAATCCAAATCATATCTCTCTTGATTTTTGACCAATGTTCCATAACCTCAAAACCATGATCAAATTCTTGGAAACCATATTCCTTGATCCATGTTCGAAAAGCTTTTATGGGTTGTCAATCTTTAATCTTCTCACAAACCCTAACTTTGTTCCTTCTTTCTAATAGAGTTATTCTTTTCACTCCTTTGCTCACCTTGGGAAATATTTCAATGCACCCTTTAATCTCTACCTCTTCTTGTCTTGAGCAAAGCCTACAACCCAAAAATACCACAATAAACCAGCCCTATAACTCTATCGTCGCGTTGGGCCGAATCGGGTCCAAACCGTGCCTTAACCCACACCTTGGATCAAAGCCCAACCATCCTCCTCTCCCTTGTGATCCAAAGTGAAGCCCAACCAGCCCTCTAACTCTTCCTCTCCCCTCTCCCACGTCACCCCTTGGCAGCCCTCCACATATTTCACAAAAATATCAACCAAAAACATGAAAATATCAAGTGTTGACCCCTTGGCTTCCCACCCCTTCGCCTCCCATCCCCTACCCCTCATATATACTCCCCCACAGCCCCCTCACGCCTCCCTCTTCATTTCCCACGCCAAGAACAGAGGAGGGACGCCCCTGCACCTCCTCCTCCTTCCCCATGGCTGCCCGATCAACCGGAACATAAGAAGGAAGCCCCGTCACACCACAACGTCATCGCCGGTCGCCGTCTATGCGCCCCGATCGATCCACCACGCCATCCCCATGGTGAGAACACCCCATCATCATCCCCATCTTGTTTACCTATCCCTTGCTGCATATCAAGTACCTTAGATGATGTACGGTTGATCCCCGATGAAGTTTACCCATGATATGTGTTGCTGTCCTTGCGGCCAGCGTTGCCGCTGCTTCGGGAATTGGCGTTCCTCGCTGTTTCGTGGCATGGATCAGCAAACCCTTTGGTGTAGATGTAGATAACGTCCTTGAACACACCTCTGTAAAAGGGTTTATCCATGGGAGTTGAGAAACTAGAGATATCATCATCCCCGTGCTGTTGTTCCTGCTGCCCTGGCAGTTTACAACTCCAAGTGGTTTTGGCGTTCTCTGCTAATCCGCTGTCCAAACCATCAAGCCCTTCAACCTAATTGTTCAAAACATCCTGGAACATGATCCCACAGGTTTGATTGGCTCTCCAAACCATGATGGCCGAGATATCGAGACAAAGTTCCTGCTACCCCTCCTGTCCAACACAGCAGCCCACCCTGTTTTTACAATCTCGTTCCCCATTGATCCAACAAACCATATGTCGAACCCTTTGGATATAATATCATCTATATAGTTGCACATGCCTCTACAAAGTTTCATGGCCATAGCATCAAATGTGAAAGAGATATATCCCTATGTTGCACTTTCGCTGTCCCTGCTGTCCCTCAGCCGCGCTGATGTCGGTTGGCATGCACGTTCCGTTGAATCTCTGCAGCAATAGTCATGCCATTTGACCACAATGTATACCATAAAGTCACACACATATCTACAAGTTTTTCTTGGCCATATGCACCACAACATTACAGGTATAAGCATTGCTATGCCGCTGCTCCTACCATGCCAACATCTACGCAATGCCTTTGTTTGCCATCTTGCCCCTTAGCTATCCATTGATCCAAATATCATGCCCTTTTGTCACAATATGCTTTTTAATCGATCCACATTGCAAAACCTAAATCAATTGTTTCCATATATACCCTTCAACTCTCACACCTTTTAATCGTGCCTCCTGTTTTGGTTAGCTTATGCGCATTACCGATCGTAGAACAAGTAAATGCGCTTTCAAACCTCTATATATTATTTTGTAATGATTGGTGTCTTGTTTCTAGGGTTTGTTCAGGTGCTTGTGATGATTGTTGCTATCGATAGAAGAGCTATACGAGGAAGGATCGAAGGAAAAGCTAGAAAGTTGGAGCGAACATTGGAGGCAAGTTTAACATGAGTTTCCTTGATTACCCAAGTAACCATTTAATCACTTTCATATGCATGTGTCGAAACCGATGCTAAGGATTTACCTAGTACTTTTGATATCCTTTATTCCTTGATCACCATGGGTTCATGCATATGGTTAGTTTTTGCTTAGCTTGCAATCACCAAATAATATAATGTTAACTTTGATTAATGACATATGGATCAATGATCAAGATGATGATGTTGAGTGACATGGACATAAGATGCTTTTGACCAATATGGAAAGAAGGGAGCTAGAGCATTGGGCCTTTTTGGGTGCTCTAGTTTGCCCTCCGTAGGGGGCGAATCTTAAAGCGGCAACCCGGGGCTTGATACAGCCTTGAGTGTCAAAGTGGGCACGACCTTAGTGGTATAACTAGCACTCTCTAATATTGTTTAGTAGTTCTTGAATTTATTCAGCGCAAAGGGGACCTCGGTTCTAGAATGGCTTCCTTGCCTGTCAAAAGTGTCTTTGGTGGTGTCGGGTGTGCCGGTCTTGAAGGGGGCCTCCATTCGCCTAGCCGTTGAAACCTAGCGGCTACTAGCTTGTTAGAGACTAGTGAAAGGCCGTAGTGATCCCCTGCCGACTTACCTTGGAAGTGAGTCAAGAGGCCGCCACCTCGGGCAATGGGCAATCACGGCTCAAGGTGAAAGTGTACACCTGCGCAGAGTTTGATCAAGCCCCGATATATCACCCGTGCTCACGGTCACGGCGGCCGGATCCTTTTCGAGATAGATGGTTCTATGGATGGTTCGGATGATGATGAAGCTTGATGATGACAAATCGATGATGCTAATGATATATACTCTTATGGGAGCCCTAAGCATAACCTAGCAATATAGGTTCAATAAATAAAAATATGACCAACTAAAATGCTTATCACGGTTAAACCGTGTCTAGCCTTTGAGCCTTGCATCCCCTCATGTTATACTTTGCCGAGCATGGTGAGGCGACGCTTGTTGTTTCACCAATGAAAATCGGATGGGTACCGGATGATATGTTATTCTAAAATGGCGTGGGGATGGCGTGGTACAACGGAAACTACTTTTAATCTTATGTCTTCGGTCTCCATACTCCACGAGGGACGGTTGATCGGGGAGCACTCGCCTAGTACTCATGGACCTCCAAAGGAAACTCTTCATTTGCACCATCATCCGGTACCCATCCGGGATTTTCATTGGTGAAACAACAAGCGTCAGCTCACCATGCTCAGCAAGTATAACATGAGGGGATGCAAGGCTCAAAGGCTAGACACGGTTTAACTGCGATAAGCATTTTAGTTGGTCATATTTTATTTATTGAACCTATATTGCTAGGTTATGCTTAGGGCTCCCATAAGAGTATATATCATTAGCATCATCGATTTGTCATCATCAAGCTTCATCATCATCCGAACCATCCATAGAACCATCTATCTCGAAAAGGATCCGTGCTGCCGTGGACCGCGGAGCACGGATATATCGCTTTGATCAAACTCAAGCAGGTGTACACTTTCACCTTGAGCCGTGATTGCCCATTGCCCGAGGTGGCCGGCCTCTTGACTCACTTCCAAGGTAAGTCGGCAGGGGATCACTACGAAGCCTTTCACTAGTCTCTCTAACAAGCTAGTAGCCGCTAGGTTTCAACGGCTGGGGCGAATGGAGGCCCCCTTCAAGGCGGCACACCGACGGCAGCACCAAAGACACGCCTTGACAAAGGAAGCCATTCTAGAACCGAGGTCCCCTTTTTGCGCTGAATAAATTCAAGAACTACTAAAACAATATTAGAGAGTGCTAGTTATACATAACTAAGGTCGTGCCCACTTTGACACTCAAGGTCGCATCTTGCTTTCCCCGGGTTGCCGCTTTAAGATTCGGGCCCCCTACGGAGGGCAAACTAGAGCACCCAAAAAGGCCCAATGCTCTAGCTCCCTTCTTTCCATATTGGTCAAAAGCATCTTATGTCCATGTCACTCAACATCATCATCTTGATCATTGATCCATATGTCATTAATCAAAGTTAACATTATATTATTTGGTGATTGCAAGCTAAGCAAAACTAACCATATGCATGAACCCATGGTGATCAAGGAATAAAGGATATCAAAAAGTACTAGGTAAATCCTTAGCATCGGCCGGACACATGCATATGAAAGTGATTAAATGGTTCTTGGGTAATCAAGGAAACTCATGTTAAACTTGCCTCCAATGTTCGCCCAACTTTCTAGCTTTTCCTTCAGATCCTTCCTCGTATAGCTCTTCTATCGATAGCAACAATCATCACAAGCACCTGAACAAACCCTAGAAACAACAGTACACCAATCATTACAAAAATAATATATAGAGGTTTGAAAGCGCATTTAATTTGTTCTAATGATCGCAGCGCATAAGCTAACCAAAAACAGAGGCACGATTAAAAGGTGTGAGAGTTGAAGGGTATATATGGAAACAATTGATTTAGGTTTGCAATGTGGATCGGGATTAAAAAGCATATTGTGACAAAAGGGCATGATATTTGGATCAATGGATAGCTAAGGGGCAAGATGGCAAACAAAGGCATTAAGCGTAGATGTTGGCATGGTATGAGCAGCGCATAGCAATGCTTATACCTGTAATGTTGTGGTGCATATGGCCAAGAAAACTTGTAGATATGTGTGTGACTTTATGGTATACATTGTGGTCAAATGGCATGACTATTGCTGCAGAGATTCAACGGAACGTGCATGCCAACCGACATCAGCGCGGGCTGAGGGACAGCAGGGACAGCGAAGTGCAACATAGGGATATATCTCTTTCACATTTGATGCTATGGCCATGAAACTTTGTAGAGGCATGTGCAACTATATAGATGATATTATATCCAAAGGGTTCGACATATGGTTTGTTGGATCAATGGGGAACGAGATTGTAAAAAAACAGGGTGGGCTGCTGTGTTGGACAGGAGGGGTAGCAGGAACTTTGTCTCGATATCTCGGCCATCATGGTTTGAGAGCCAATCAAACCTGTGGGATCATGTTCCAGGATGTTTTGAACAATTAGGTTGAAGGGCTTGATGGTTTGGACAGCGGATTAGCAGAGAACGCCAAAACCACTTGAGTTGTAAACTGCCAGGGCAGCAGGAACAACAGCACGGGGGATGATGATATCTCTAGTTTCTCAACTCCCATGGATAAACCCCTTTACAGAGGTGTGTTCAAGGACGTTATCTACATCTACACCAAAGGGTTTGCTGATCCATGCCACGAAACAGCGAGGAACGCCAATTCCCCGAAGCAGCGCAACGCTGGCCGCAAGGACAGCAACACATATCATGGGTAAACTTCATCGGGGATCAACCAGACATCATCTAAGGTACTTGATATGCAGCAAGGGATAGGTAAACAAGATGGGGATGATGATGGGGTGTTCTCACCATGGGGATGGCGTGGTGGATCGATCGTGACGCATAGACTAACGACCGGCGATGACGTTGTGGGTGTGACGGGCTTCCTTCTTTGCGTTCCGGCTGATCGGGCAGCCATGGGGAAGGAGGAGGAGGTGCAGGGGCGTCCCTCCTCTGTTCTTGGCGTGGAAATGAAGAGGGAGGCGTGAGGGGGGCTGTGGGGAGTATATATGAGGGGTAGGGGATGGGAGGCGAAGGGTGGGAAGCCAAGGGGTCAACACTTGATATTTTCATGTTTTGCTGATATTTTTGTGAAATATGTGGAGGGCTGCCAAGGGGGTGACGTGGGAGAGGGAGAGGAAGAGTTAGAGGGCTGGTTGGGCTTCACTTTGGATCACAAGGGAGAGGAGGATGGTTGGGCTTTGATCCAAGGTGTGGGTTAAGTAACGGTTTGGACCCGACCCGCCCAACGCTTTATAGAGTTATAGGGCTGGTTTATTGTGGTATTTTGGGTTGTAGGCTTTGCTCAAGACAAGAAGAGGTAGAGATTAAAGGGTGCATTGAAATATTTCCCAAGGTGAGCAAAGGAGTGAAAAGAATAACTCTATTAGAAAGAAGGAACAAAGTTAGGGTTTGTGAGAAGATTAAAGATTGACAACCCATAAAAGCTTTTCGAACATGGATCAAGGAATATGGTTTCCAAGAATTTGATCATGGTTTTGAGGTTATGGAACATTGGTCAAAAAATCAAGAGAGATATGATTTGGATTAAGCCCTATACGGATTTGAAAACATTTAAACTCATTTTCCATAGAAAACACTATGCAAAGGCATGAAATGCAACAAAAATAATCTAGTTAGTTATAAAAATTTAGAAACACACATTTTCACTATCTAAAATGTCAACAACTTAACTAAGTTGATAAATTTTAGAAAATAATAAAATCATTTGTTGTCATTTTAGTGTTTTCTAAGTCATATCCCAAAATAGAAAGTTTTGGGGTATGACAATGAATGAGAATCATGGCCTGATTAGATGTCAATTTCAGTCACCAACTAGGCTTTTTATTTAGAAACATAGAATTTCCCATCAGCTGCCTTCCCTCCTTTGTAGCGTCTTGTCTATTCTCCTTGTGCATCCATGGGCTATACATGTCCGACCATGCCACAGTATCAGCCCAACACCTGATAGTACGTAACATAGGATCTGCTAATAAGCGAGAAGAACTAGCGAGTTCGAGAGACTTCCC